>JAXGGT010000169.1:11008860-11021970 GCA_035583425.1 Marsdenia floribunda | reverse complement strand
TATGGAATACACGATATATAGAGCGCGATAAAACCTTAATTCATGCTGCCCTATAACGTGTATTTCATACGCGTTATAGGATAGCATGAAAATAGGGTCAAGTCTTATTCTGCTCTATATCGCGTATTGCATAAGCATTATAAGGGAACATGAAATTGCCTTAAATCTTATTCTACTCTATATTCATACTGCCCTATAACGTATATACAATATGCGATATAGAATAGAATATAACCAACTAATATTTCAAGAACAAATGTAAATTAAAGAGTTTTGTTGTATTGTTTTATTTTTCTTTCCTACAAATATTATATTATTTATGTGTTTTTTCAATAAACTTACAATTTATGTACTTTTAATGAGCTTTCAATCATCTTAGAATTTGTGTTTTCGATAACTTTATATACAATTTTATATTTTAAATATAAATTTCGAATGCAAAACTCTGATATTAAATTTATAGGCCAGCATGAATTTTTAGTAGGTTTCTCTATATCGCGTATTAGATACGTGTTATAGGGCAGTATGAAATTGCCTTAAATCTTATTCTACTCTATATTGCATATTTTATAAGCGTTATAGGACAGTATAAAATTGCCTCAAGTCTTACTTTGCTCTATATCGCGTTGTATTGCATATGTATTATAGGGCAGCATGAAATTAGTTAAAGTTTTATTCTGCTCTATATCGTGTATTGTATACGCGTTATAGGACAACATGAATTAAAATTTTATCGCGCTTTATATATAGCGTATTTTTTTATGCATTATAGAGTTTATATTACATATTGTGTACGTGTTATATAACTTGATCTATATTGTCGTACGTTATAAAATTTACATCACTTATTTTATAAGCGTTAAAACTATTTTAATATTAAAAGTTGAGTCATTCCATTTGTGATTGCCAAAAAAAAGAGAGCCATTTTAATCAAAAACCCTGAACGATAAGCAGATAGTGCGTACCTGAAGTAGCAGAAGCAGCTCAAAAGAAGAAAGGATATGGGAGGAAATGATCTTGTTGAAATGCTCACCTGCAGTTTACCTGCGCTGGAATGTACCATCAAAATCAGCTTTATTACACTTCTTTTCTCGGACTGTAACAACCTTAATCCAACGTATTCAGCCACTAAAGAAATCTCTGCTTTCCAGTGACATTCAAGATTTGGTGACTTACACGAAAGACAATCCTTTGAACGTCTTAGCCGAGTTACGGCGACATGGGTTTTGTAGCGAACCTGAGATTTGCAGTAAAATTATTTCTAAAAGCGCAAAACTTGGCTCATTTTCCCTTGGTGTTCAAATGCATGGACTTGTTATTAAACTGGGTTTTTGTTCAAATATCTATATTAACAGCGCTTTGGTTGATATGTACGGAAAGTGTGGAGTTATCTTCTTGGCTCAGCGACTGTTCGATGAAATGCCGGAGACAAATGCTGTAACTTGGAATTCTCTGATATCGGGTTATTTGGATAACCTTTACCCAGAAATAGCAATGTGCTTGTTCATAGAGATGCTAAGAGTTGGGATATCTCTTACGCCGTATAGCATTTCGGCTGCTTTGGTGGGTTGTGCATATCTTCAAGATGCTGGACTTGGGTCTCAAGTCCATGCTTTGAGTTTAAAATTTGGGTTTGGACTTAATGTTGTTGTTGGGACTGGTTTGGTTGATATGTATTCCAAATGTTTTCAAGTTGAGGCCTCAAGGAGAGTGTTTAATGGAATGCCTTATAAGAATGTTCTCAGTTGCACCTCAATGATAACTGGTTATGCACAAAATGAACTCTCTGCTGAGGCAATGATCATTCTTAGGGAAATGCTGCGGCTGGGTATCAAGGCAAATTATGTGACATATACTAGTTTGTTGAGTTCATTTTGTTGTCCTGATGATTTAGATAATTGCAGACAAATTCACTCACGAATAGTGCCAGAAGGTTTTGAGTCTAACAATTTTGTGGTGGTGACACTATTGACTGCATATTCCGAGTGTGGCTGTAGCTCAGAAGATTTCCACAGAATCTATTCCACGATTATCATGGAGGATCAAATCTCGTGGAACGCAGTTGTTGCTGCTTATTCAAATGTAGGGAATGGTGAGCAAGCACTAGTCTGCTTCTCAAATATGAGACAAGAAGGTATTACTCTTGATGTATTTACATATACAAGTGTTCTAAAAGCAATTGGAATTATCACAGATCTTGAAGAAGGTAAGCAGCTTCATGGTCTAGTTCTGAGGGCAGGGTATGTATCAAATGTTTGTGTACAGAATGGACTTGTTTCCATGTATGCAAAATGTGGTGATCTGAGTGATGCTAACAAATTGTTCTTATCAATGGATCAATGCGATTTAATATCATGGAATTCGCTTCTATCAGGCTATGCTTATCACGGATATGGGATGGAAGCTGTAAAACTATTTGAAGAAATGAGAAAAAGCAGCGTTAAGCCAAATCTAACAACATTCCTAATCGTGCTTTCAGCATGTAGCCATTTCGGGTTGGTTGACAAAGGGCATGAGTATTTTGAGTTGATGAAGAACGATGGTTCTCTTCCACCGCCCAGTCTAGAACACTATGCCTGCATGGTTGATCTTTATGGTAGGGCAGGTTGTCTTCATGAGGCAGAAGCTTTCATCGATAAAATGCCCATAGAGCCAGGACCTTCTGTATTCAAAGCTTTATTAGGTGCTTCTCAAGTGTATGGTAATAAAGAAATTGCTGAGCGATCAGCTAGAAGGCTGGTTGAGCTTTGTCCGAATGATTCTGCAATTTATGTGACTCTAGCAAATGTCTTCGCCACGGAAGGTAATTGGAATGATGCAGCAGGTATCCGCAAGCTAATGTGTGATAGAGGAATGAGGAAGAAACCTGGTTCTAGCTGGATATGATTTGAAAGACACTCCTATGCTAGAGTTGGTATGGCTATGACTATATCATACATATATATATAAATATATGCATATATTATATAATGTTCTCTTGACTTATCTCTCTCCCTCTTTGATCCATAAAATGGAAATCAAGATACTTAGGTACCAAAATTTCTTTACCACTCATGAGGAAGTAAAGTAACCCACAAATTTCATGGCCAAGTAAACTGAGTTGTGGCTCTTATTTTTAAGGTGTCCTTCTCCCACAGAGAACCCGAAATGCATGCATTAACAGACATTACTTGCTCTTATACTCTTGTACGTGAATAGCCTTTCGCATATTGGATTACACAGAATCTTTATTTCTTTTCTTTTTTTTAGCAAATTTACAACAATGGCTCAACTAGATCCAATCCAAAAAGGTTATCATCACTCCCCTAGAAGTGCCAGAAATCAGAACATTCCAACTATTGAACAACTTTTAAAGGGCAAAGGTATTATTTTTATTTATTTATTTATTTTTTTTTTTCATATATAAGAAAATTAGATAGCTTTGATTTCTATCTTAATCTGTTATTTTCAGATGATTCTTCATCAGCAAGGCGATCGAACACTTCCCCTTCATCAGCAAACTCAAATTCTCCGAATAGGGTGTTAAATAGTTTTCCTTCTCCTGCAAAGAGCCGCCACCAGGATCCAGAAGAATGTTCAACCCCAAAGAAATCTGTCCTCACAAAAGTTAAGGAGAAAGCCAAGAAATGGAAAAACACACTAAGCTTTAAGAAGAAAAATGATAATGGTGACGACAATACACCTTCGTGGGGTGTTAACATGGAGGAGGGTGATCATGATGACGATGATGACGATGATTATTACGAAGAAGACCCTGAATATCTTGGCGCGCCTAGTAATTTCTTTCTTATTTCATTTTAGAATTTGAATCTGATGAAAAGTATTAAGTGATAAGCATCAGATCAACTCTTTTACCTCAGATTTCTTCGATGTCATCATATATATATATATATATATACAGTTTCAGTTTTAAATCCTAAGTTTTAAAGAATTGATGAAAAGTATTAAGTGATAAGCATCAGATCAACTCTTTTACCTCAGATTTCTTCGATGTCATCATATATATATATATATATACAGTTTCAGTTTTAAATCCTAAGTTTTAAAGAATTGAAATGGCTGATGAGCTGCATTTTCATGGATGGATCTAATCTTTTCTTTTTAATTTTTTTTTTTTTTCCAAAAACGATTGATTTTTTTCAGTGTATGAATCGGTAATGGCACCTGAAAACTACAAAGAAAAAGCTAGGCAATATCCGCGAGCAAATCCGGTGGTTCCTGAGGAGCATGCTGCACCATCCTGTGAGAAACACAATCCTGCTGCTAATAAAACCATAACAGAAGCCATGTCGGGGAGATTGGCACCTGCATATGCTGCATTTTCAGGTGCCACCACCTCGATTGCAACCAGAGTTGCTAGCTTTACTGCAGGGAAGAAAACCGATTCTTCCCTGTCTCTTGCAGAATCAGAGGCTCAATACTCTGCTGCTGTTAGTGACTTCGAAAATTCAGACCCTGAATCTGAACCAAAAGGCCCCACCACCAGCCCTCAAAAATCAGACAAAGGTATCTCAATGAAGGAGTATTTCATGAACAAGCTTGAGCCCGGAGAAGATGAAAGAGCACTTTCTCAGGTTATATCAGAGGCAATGAATCCAAGAAAAAGTGCTGATGAAGATAAAAGTATGGCAGGGAAAGTACGTGCAACTGTAACTTCTCTTCTTCAAACTGAAGAACCTTCTGAATCCCCACCCAAACAAACAAAGAATACATTACAAGACATTCCTTCTTTATCCACACCAAAACTATTGAGACAAAAATCCATCCATTGTCCACCTGGAACAACTTTTTCACCAAAAAATCCCATGACAAACAGGGTAAGCTTTTACCCTTCCATCCCCATCTCCACCAATGCAGAGGAAGGTACTTCAGTTTTTAAATTTCTATCTTTTGCTGCAAAAAACCAAACATTATTACACTATTTTTCTTGTAGAAGAAGGAATGGAATAAGGAATACCTGTTGTGTGCAGAAAGTTCCTTAATTTCTTGGTAAAATATACTTCCTCATTGATGGACATTGTTTGATACAGTGAACAACGAGGATGATAACAAGGGAAGGATACTTCAAGTCAACTAAAAACACATTATTTACTTTCAGAATTCAGATCGATGCTGCAGATCAATTAGCCTTCATTCAAGTCAGTCAGTCCTCTTTCAAACTTCATGATAATTTGAAAACTGTCAAGAAAATAAAAAATAAGTTGTTCTCTTAGAGCAGCAATAGCAGTAGCATATCTGTAGTCAACATAACAGATGCGTTAGATATATATATATATATATATGTATATGCCTACATACGTGTACATTGTAATTTGTTAACATACACAGTATCTATGTTCAAAATGGAAATTCAAGAATTAGGTAACTGAGGAGGAAGGAAATTCTTGCATTAGATTCAAAATTCAAAGTTCTCCTGCCGTTGGGTTGTCCCCATCTTCCAGATAGTTTTTAAAGAAATAGTATCTCTTGTTCGGTTCTAAGGGTAAGCAGCAACTTGTTCAAGACAACGACTCTTAATTGATTTAAGTCAAAAAAGGTTGACAAGTCCACAGAAATGGCTGATTTCTAAATTTCCATAGCTAGCTTGGTACTAAAAATTGAGTATTTGACGAGATCTGGCTATGAATTTTGTTTTTTTTCCCACCCCCCAAAATCCTCTGTAATATATATTTATGAAAAATTGTGAAGTATCAATCTATAACCGAGGAAAGGTTATGATCCATTTGGATAGTCGATGCTTGGTTAAGCTAACTCCACAAATGTCTGCTGAAAAGTCCTTTGGGACAACTTGGACATGGTATTTCTTTTGCAATCTGCCATCTTTGTGGAAAAAGCTACCCAAAGATCCCCACCCCACACCTTGCACCAAGTTCTTATCCTCCAGAGAGTGACTTCTGTCATTGGCCATTCTTACTTAAATAGAGATGGCTCAGTTACTGTATAATATAAAAAGTACCCCTCAATCATGTAGAGGAACCTGAACTGTTTCACTTATCCCTAGGGATAAAGGAGTCATTTAAACTATCCATATGGAATCAGGAACATTTCTGTCAATGGTAAAAATTCAGCAATATGATTATGGAAACGAGTTTGAGTTTGATTCATTCTTGATAAGAGGAAGAAAAAGTCTTCCCAACGTGCTTACCACTTCAGTCAATCTCTCTGAGTCAGTTCTCAGTATTTATAGTGTGGTGGTGGCTTCTCCATGTGAAAATCTCCATCCTATCTCCCACATTTCCATGATTTAATGGTGTCATGATCTTGAAACAATTAATAGAATGACACAAAATCAAAGGGAAGAACTTGTTTCTCAACCCTTTTTATGATATTCAAAATATCCAGCAGATTTAGATTCTGAAACAAACCCTGAGAAATTTGAGGATGATCCGTTTCCTGATCATTTTGTTGCTGGCTTTTTCCATACTGTCCTCATCAGCTCAAGATGAAATGCAGTTTGTTTTCGAGGGTTTTCATGGAGCAAGTCTGCAACTTGATGGGATTGCTGAAATCCTACCGAATGGTCTCTTGCAGCTAACCAACACTTCAAATCAAGAAATGGGTCATGCTTTTCACCAACAACCGCTCAAATTCAATACATCTTCTACTTCACCAAAAATAAATCAGACCTACTCATTTTCTACCACTTTTGTCTTTGCAATGGTTCCTCAACTGCCTAATTTTGGGGGTCATGGCTTAGCATTTGTAGTCTCGCCTTCTCTTAACTTGACACGAACATTGCCAAGTCAGTTTCTGGGACTTCTTAATGGTTCCAGCAATGGTAATTCTTCAAGCCATGTCTTTGCTGTTGAGTTTGACAGTGTCAAAAGCCCAGATTTTGATGATATAGATGATAATCATGTCGGGATTAACATAAACAGCCTCAAGTCAAATGTGTCAGTTCCAGTTTCATACTATTCAAATTCTGAAGGTGTAAACAAGAGTTTGGAGCTTATGAGTGGTGATCCGATTCAGGCATGGATAGACTACAATTCCACTGAAAAACTTATTCAAGTAACAGTAGCACCTCTTGGCGTTGAAAAGCCAATATGGCCTCTCTTATCATCTTCAATAGACCTCTCGACCATAATCTTGGACACTGTGTATGTGGGATTTTCATCAGCCACCGGCACAATTGCAAGCGATCATTATATTCTCGGATGGAGTTTCAGCAGAAATGGCGAAGCACAGAACTTGGATCCTTCTAAGCTACCTTCAGTTCCCAGGCAAAGGGAATCAAAAAAGAGGCTGAAACGAAAAATCTTGATTCCAGTCATGGTGTCCATTACACTCTGGGCATTTGCGGGAATCATTTACTTACTCATTAGGAAGATGAAGTATAGAGAAGTGCGCGAAGACTGGGAGCAGGAATATGGACCTCAAAGATTCTGCTACAAGGATCTGTACATAGCCACCAAAGGATTTAGAGACAGAGAGCTTCTTGGAGTAGGTGGGTTTGGGAAGGTATACAGAGGAGTACTTACTTCTACCAATGTCGAAATTGCAGTGAAGAAGATCTCGCACGAGTCGTCACAAGGGATGAAGGAATTTGTAGCTGAAATTGTGAGCATGGGAAGGCTAAGGCACAGGAACTTGGTGCAACTTCTGGGCTACTGCAGAAGGAAGGGAGAGCTTCTGTTGGTATATGATTACATGCCGAATGGAAGTCTTGACAAATTCTTATTCAACAATAAAGAAGCAAACCACCACCACCACCTTGACTGGCCTCGACGTTACCAAATCATCAAAGGGATAGCATCTGCTCTTCTATATCTGCACGAGGAATCGGAAAAGGTTGTGCTGCATAGAGATGTGAAAGCTAGTAATGTTCTACTAGATGCTGATCTCAATGGCAGGTTAGGAGATTTTGGGCTTGCTAGGTTTTATGACCGTGAGGCAACTCCTCAAACTACTAGCATAGTTGGCACAATAGGATATCTAGCTCCAGAGCTAACTAGAACAGGCAAGGCAACTACTAGCTCTGATGTGTTTGCTTTTGGGGCATTCTTGCTTGAAATGGCTTGTGGGAGAAGACCTGTAGATTCAGAGAGATCACCTGAAGAGATCATTTTGGTTGATTGGGTATTGGAGCACTGGAAACAAGGCAGAATCCTTCAAACAATTGATCCTAGGTTAGAAGAAAACTATTTTCAAGAACAGATGGAGTTGACTCTCAAGTTAGGACTACTTTGTTCACACTCAAACCCCCGGACTAGACCTTTCATGAGGGAAGTGGTGCAGTTTCTGGATGGCAATGCAGACTTTCCAGATTTCCTTCTCAATGGAACTGAAGTTGGCATGGCTGTCATGGGCAACCAAGTTTCAACAGAAGTTGACACATCTTCCGAAAGGTATTCACAACACTATGTGTCCAGCAATGAGTCAATCCGAAGCATTGGCAGATAAATTTATAGGACTACACAGATGTGCACATACCAATGAGTTCTTTTTAGTAAATTCCAGAATCCCATGATCCTCTTGCTAACTCCTGCGTGGCGTACGTTTAGCCAAAGAATGCAACACTGCATGGTTGCAGTGTCCTCTGCCTAGAGTCATTACCCCTCACATGATTAGCAAACATGAATATTTGTACACATTTTATACATGAATTGTAAAATTCAGTGCAGAAGTAGCAGTTTTGAAATTCAAAAATTTGCAGGGTTATTCCATATTCTCTAATATAGAAGCATCAAGGCGAAGGATAAAATTTCGTAGTTTGTGGTGGTAATTAGACAAATGGAGACGGAAATTTTATTGATAATCCAGCAGCCTTGAGGTGAGTTATCTCATTAATGCATGGTACCTGCAAATGTAGAACTTCGCTTCAAAATATAGATTACCTGAGGAATTAGACCACCATAATTTAACACAACTTGGTTGCCAACTATCTGTCAAAACTGTCAGAGTTTGGAATTACAGATACAGTATTTGCTGCATAAATGCCAGCACCTACCCCTATCAAAAACATTTAGACAAAATTGTACAAACTGTCAGAGATATGAGCACTACACAACAAACAGATTATCAGAAAATTAAATATATGGTTCTGGAAATCATAAGCTATCACTTCAAAATCTTGGATTCTATTTCTTCCAAGGTCAATCCTTTGGTCTCAGGAACAACAACTGACACAAACAATAGGGATAACAAAGCAATTGCGCCAAATAGAAGAAAAAGGTTGTCAGCCCCAAGTAGCTCCTGCACACATGGAATTCATAGCAAGAATCATTCAGAAGCAAAATTGAATCTGAATGATGTAGATGGCTTCTGCGAGTAATACCTTCAGCGGAGAGAAGGCAAAAGTTACTATGGCATTCGAACCAAAATTTGTAAGAACAGAAAGACTGATCCCCTTTCCTCTTGTTCGAAGTGGGAATATCTCAGACACCATCAGCCAACTTATTGGGCCAAATGAAACCTGAAGTACAAGTGAAGAGTATCTTCAATTTTGACACTAGGGACATCAGAATGATGTTTTTATTTTATTATTTTCTGTGTTTAATTG
Source organism: Marsdenia floribunda (assembly GCA_035583425.1). Taxonomy (NCBI): domain Eukaryota; kingdom Viridiplantae; phylum Streptophyta; class Magnoliopsida; order Gentianales; family Apocynaceae; genus Marsdenia; species Marsdenia floribunda. The sequence goes on along the minus strand of JAXGGT010000169.1, from coordinate 11,012,468 downwards.
AATGCTTAAATGCTACCTGCCAAGAGAAATTTCACAGATGATGAGAAGTTAACTACATAAATGAATACAATGCTTTCCCTTGACGGCGTTGTATAATACCTGATAGCTTCCAACATAGAGAAGTAGAGAAGCTACAGCAACCAAAGGAAAGTTTCCAAGAAATTTGTAGTAAGCTGAAAGAAGCAACAATGACACGGCCTGTGTCCAGTAGGAAAATGATTAAAGAAATGAAATTTAAATGAATATAATTGACTCAAGATGTACATTAAGAAAATATATATATATATAACAATAAACAAAAATATTTAGGTAAAGGTGAAGCTTACAATGCCACTGACACCCCCAATTAATAAAGGTCTTCTTCCAAGATCATCTACTTTAAGCACAGCAATTCCTGTCATCAGCAACTGCAGAAGAAATTCAGTGCTTTCATAAAAGTTAACAGAGAAGCATAGAGTTAACTTTTAATGAAGGAGGCAAGTAACAAAGTTCTCAGTAAGAGAGAAATTCATTTTCATGTCATACCTTAAACACACCAATAATGACTGAAACTCTTGTAGCATCAGAGGCAGCAGCAAATCCAGCAGTCTTGAGGTGAATTATCACATTACCGCAAGGTCAAGTCAAGACATTAGCAATTAGACAGAATTTGGCTACAAAATAAAGATTACCTGAAGAATTGGACCAGCATAATATAAGACACTTGGCTGCCCAGTTATCTGTCAAAATTTCGATGAGTTCAGAGTCATAGCATTTGCTGCATAAATCACAGTCCCTAACCCTCTCAAAAACATTTTGATAAATTGGAAAAGGATAAGATGTGCAAAAAATGAAGAATCAAGTAGTTAAGAGAAGGGGCAAATCACCTGCTGAAACAGGACCAAACCTCCACCAATTAAAAATGCTTTCAGACTAGGACCTTGAAACACCTCCAGGAAATTCCCTTCAGATTCCTCATCAGTATAAGCAGTTTTCAGTGAGACAAGGGCATCTTCTATCTGCTTTTCAGATGCTTTATCACCAGCAGGCCGACCTCTTAGTTTGCTCAAAGCTTGCATAGCCTTCTCCTTGTACTCTTGTAGAGACCCTTTACCTTGAACAGCCCTAAGAAGTAACCAACGTGGAGATGGTGGAAGACCTAACATGCCTAACCCCATAAGGAGAGCTATGGGAACACTTAGTCCATACATGTAACGCCACCCTCCAACCACATTAATTTGAAAGCTACCAACAAAATAACCCAGCTGCAGCAAAAGCATTATTTGCACACGTACTGATTGCAAAAATGTAAGAAGCACAATCTTGCAAAAATTGGCATACCAAGATACCAAGAACAATGAAGAGCTCCTTTAAAGATATCAAAGTTCCTCGAATTTGTGATGGACAAGTCTCAGCTATATAGAGAGGTGCCCCATGCATGGCCTGTCAGACCAAACTGATCAGACAGCATTTGAAACTTTTGGGACCCGAAACTGACTTAATCTACTGAAAAAGATAGGTTCAAAGCTCCAAAAGAGCTTACCAAGCCTATGCCTAGCCCATATATAAGCCGACCTACTAAGAGAACAGCCAGGCCGGGTGCATATGCAGTTAAGGCACCACCAGATACATACAAAATGGCTGCCGTGACAAGCTCTCTTCTCCTCCCTTCAAATTGAATCAAAATCAAGAGTTTGTAGAAGTTTTAAATAGAAATTGCAACTAGAAGAGATATACCTAAAAAATCAGCTAGAGGATACACAAGGAGGGAACCAAGAAGAGCTCCATAAAGGGAACCACTAACCTGCATTCAAGAAAAAGTAAAGAAACAGTCTTTTTATCATCCATGAGTTGATAAGATAGTAATATGAACAAAAAAGTAAAGATGCAAAGAATACCACGAGGCCCAGCTGAACAGCTGAGAGGTTGAACCATGTCGTTCCACTAAGCTCCAGTGACTGAATAGTACAATAAAAGAAGTAATTTTAATTTCTAGTGGTGCAAGCATCCAGAACTAACAGAAAGAATGGAATGGAAATGCTATAATAGTTACCTGCAATGAGATAGTAGCACCAGAGGTTGCACCGATGTCATAGCCAAATAATAAACCACCCAGGGCTGGAAACACGAATCTGATATTTGATGAAATACATCAATTAATGGAGACTTGTTTCTTAGTTTAAGACAAGCATTTTTGCTGAGTTAAATCTCAGCAGTTCCATAATGTCCTTGTGTGCATTTGATGTGTTATTAACAGAGTTTAAACTTTTAACGCCTATGATTATCTGCAACAAGTGAGAAACTCTTATTTTTTTTTACCTATTTGCTCCTTTTATGTTGCATTGCAAAAAATTGGATATGTATAGTTCTTAGCATTACTGGAATTAATTTCAGTCAACTAAAAAGTGATGCCTGCTTTAGATTGCTCATTCATCCATTGTTAAGATAAAACTTTGATTTCTTAAAATAGGATAACCTACACAATATCAACCAGTAGTTTTCCATCTTTAACTGAACAATACCCTACTATCTCTGAGGAGTCAAGTATCCAACGGAAAGTTGCAATCTTGAATAAATACCTCAAAATAATATCTTAGCATGAATAAATTCCAAGGTAAAATACTCATTAAATGTGTGTGTGTGTTTGTGTGGTGGGGGGTGGCGGTGGGAAGAAAGAATTCCAAAATCAAATCAATGGTGAAATAACAGAATGTCGCCAATTAATATCTGCATAAACTGAGAGAGCTTACGGTAAAATCACAGATGACCAAGAAAAATCATCTTGATATGCAGTTTCAGAATCCAAAGGCTTGGCTCCTTCCCCTGAAGCTGCTCGAACCTTCCAAAAATATCAGTGAGATTCAAAATAGCATCTTTTAACATTATTCAAGAATAAACTCAAATACCCAAAATAGTAACAGAAGAAGACAAACAAAAAAAAAAAAAGGCAACAAGAATACAAATTTGATCAATCTGGGCATCCTTCTTCTACCTTCAGTCTAAACCTGCTTCCAGTTCCCAGTAAAGACATGTCTCTGAACTCGGCAGTGGATCCATATTTTGTAGCTTTAGCTACTGCAAGACCTCTTTTTGAACAAGGTTGTAAGCTGTGAATGCAGGAATTATGTAAGAGAGGTGTATGTGATTTCTTGGATTGATCAATTAAGGGTGGGAGTAATCTTGAAAGTTTGTGATTTAGCAGAGGCTGAAAAGAGGATGAAGCCATCATAAACAGCAAATTAATATATGAAACAAATGGGGATTTTAATATTATGTATAGGGAATAAATATATTTGTGTTATAAGGACTAGGGTTCATATGAACAATAGTAGTGGAAGGAAGGGAATCTTTCACAGTAGTCCACTTCTTCCTGGCTGGGAAGGTTCTGAAGCCATGAAATAGCAACCATAAGATTCTTTATAATGTTGGTGCTTTCTTTTGTAAATTATTTTACTATTTCTTACTCGAATCTATGATAATTACATGTGAAATTATTCTTATTAGAAATATCGTTATTTTTATTTTTGTGTGTTCTCAAATTCATGACTTTTCCATTCATAATTGAAGTTGCTATCAATTAAGTTACGTTATTTTGACAATTTAAACTCTTAATCTTACTTATATGATCA
>JAXGGT010000169.1:10934277-10949307 GCA_035583425.1 Marsdenia floribunda | reverse complement strand
CCCCCCCCCCCCCCCCCCCCCCCCCCCCCCCCCCCCCCCCCCCCCCCCCCCCCCCCCCCCCCCCCCCCCCCCCGGAGGACTACGATGCGTTTAGTTTCTTTTTGTCTTTAACCTGCAATAATGGTTTTCTTTACCTTCCGAGCCTTTCCCTAACCTATCTTCTCATTGGATTATACTTTCAACAACGTATAGAAATTGAAGCTTATTTTTCTTTTTATTTTATCCAGTAAGTATCACATATGATCTGCATGTTGTGGTTTAGTATGGTGTTATTTCAATTTACCCTTGATGCTGCTACTATAGACATTTTCTAGAGACACTCTTTGTTCAGCACTCTTCATCTTAAAGACTGGGTATTGTTTGTACAGAGGAAGTAACAGAAAAGGCGACTAACAGGACATTCTCAATTGTAAGTCTTTAAATTTGAATGAGGCCTTTAAGTAGGGTTTCTGGCAATGCTTTTGATTGCATTATTTTAGTAAGGTTATCTTTACTTTGAGAAAACTCCAGCTAGTCGACTGCTCTTTTAGTTTTTCTCTTCCTGTTTCAACTCTGCATTTCCTACTTTCTTTCACTTTCCAATTGTCTTTCTGTTTTTCCAGGATGACAAAGAGAGACTTGAGAAGCAGTTGCATGATATGGCAGTTGTTGTGGAGAGATTAGAAAACAGTAGACAAAAACTTTTAATGGAGGTAGTCACCAACCCCCACCCTGTATCTCTTTTCTTCATGTTTGCAATCCTTTTTTTTTTTTTTTTTCCTCCTGGGAGTGGGGGCTGGGAGTTGATTTTTTATTTTGGAAGATTTGGATTTTATGGCTTCATCTGACTGGCAAGTACTTGACCACCTGCTAACATACCCTTTTTTGTTCACAGATAGATTCCCAGTCCTCTGAGATAGAAAGGCTTTTTGAGGAAAATACAAGTCTCTCATCAGCTTACCAAGAGTCCATGGCAATTGTTGGTTATTGGCAAAATCAGGTGCTTAATACTCCATGATCTTTAGAATAAAGTTGTTTTTCTTTCACAACTATAAAAGTTAATGTGATGTTGTCATTGTATGTTACATCCGTTGGACTTAAGAAGTTAGAACTTTCAAAAAGTCAGATTCCCTGATTTCTGGGATTGTTGATTATTACCCAAGTATTTTTGTTCTGTTGTCATGATGAAACTAATGTACTCATGGATGAGGTTCTTGTGCTTTCTGTTTTGTTTGTCATTGTGCCAAAATCAACATCATTGAGTGCATGGTTGAGGTGATCAAAAGTGGTTGATACTTACACACTTTCTCCTGGCTGTAATTTGTATTAACTAATCAGGAAGCCATTTGTACTTTGGTAATCTAAAATGTAGTTTTGTTTTGTGGAAGTAGTTCTGGATTTGATTGCTGAGGCCTGAATGATTATTGAAATATGTGTAGCTCTAGGGTAAGAAAAGTGAATCTTTCTGCGTCCAAAGGTTGTGTCAAATGCAGTCAGCTATACTTTGAACAGGAAAGATAGTGATAAATTTGTATAGAAAATCTTTTCTGATTATTCTTCTCATCCTTTACTATAATTTGTTGCTTAAATCAAACGGCCTTTACTGGTTTGTACATTCTTTTTAATGAGCTAATGTCACTAAAAAATAATAATAAAAAAAATTTTGGCACCACATGATTATTGCAGGTGAAAGATTGTCTGGGGCAAAATGAGGAGCTTCGCAGCACGTTGGATAAATTGAGAATGGAACAGGCTGGTACACCACCATCGAACAATAAGGTGCTTAGGAGACTTGAATCTGGCAGTGAAGGAGATGGTGATCAGGCTTATTCTGCTGAAATCATATCTCTCAAGGTGGGTCATTTAGTTTCTTTGTATTCTGTTTTGTGCAGTGAAGGAGACTAGTTATGATAATAGAATGTGGAGTTAAAAGTCGTTGATTAAACTGGAAAAGATTGTCTGTAGTCGTCAAAAAGAAGGTACTGAACTAGAGAGAGATTGATTAAATCTTTATTGGCGTTCTGCTCTACGCCAATGGGTCTCTATTTTATGTGATGTGTATTCTCACACTGCATAAATTTAGAAGCTAATGCAGTTAGATTAGGGGTGATCACCTGCAAAATTTGATGTCTGTAGGGTCAACTTGCAAAAGAACAGAGCAGAGCTGAAGCACTATCAGCAGAGGTGTTGCAGATCACAGCACGTCTCCAACAAGCTACACAAGCATACAGTGGTCTAGCACGCCTGTATGTCTCTACTATGTCTCACTCATCTTCTTCTTTCTGCTATCATTTTTGTAAAGAACTCTCACGCAGTTTGCTGGTTTCTTATTTATGTCTAATTATTCCAGATACAAACCCGTGCTGCGGAACATTGAGAACAGCCTCATCCAGATGAAACAAGAAGGCACAGTTACCATACAGTGAGACCGGTATATATTTATATATAGAGAGAGAAGCTTTTGTACTCTGCTGTTGTAGTTGGGTAGAGAGGTCAAGCCATGAGCCTTAGATACACATGTGCATACATACACAATGCCTTTATATTATTTCTTTAATTTCATATTCTCTCCCATATTGGCAAACCTTTAATTGGCCTTTTTCCAAGGTCAAAAAGAGAGAACCAGTGTAATTGAAGATGATGATATATTATCGTGTATTAGATCTGTGTCAAAAAAAATCTACACATGCACGTACTGCTTAGTAATGAAGAGAAGCAACAGTGGAACACACTGAATCCGAGGCGAAGTTACCAATAATCAGCACAAGAACAGACTCCATCTTTGAAATGATGAACCCGATTAATATCCCGAACCACTATTTCTCTACCAGCAAACCTGGAAACAAACTTGGTGAAAGAGTGACAGTCTTCACATAACCTCAAATTCTTGGTTATCCTAATTGTCTCCCCTTTACTGTTATTGATTAGCCCAAAGGCAACTGCTAGTTTTTCACTGTGACCCAAAACAATTCGTTCTTTCTCTACTGAATCAAGATCGTAGAGCACAGCTTTGGTCTCCGGAACATAACCGTCGTCTTTCATCTCCGCTGATAGTTTTAGCAGCAGAGCATGGATCTGTTCTATCTGTGGATTTAACTCCTCAACCGATGTGAGTGAGTAAATTTTCCTGTTGACCTCAATCCAGCTACAACCTGAGACCTTCTGTAGTCCCTTATCTTCAATAAGCTTCTTTAAACTTCTCACTTCATTCCACATTCCAGCTTCTGCATAGATATCAGCCAAAATTACATAATTCCCTGCATTTTTTGGTTCGAGGTCGAACAGCCTTCTGGTTGCTCTCTCTGCAAGCTCAATATTGCCATGGATCCTACATGAACCTAATAGAGAACCCCACACTTCAGCTCCCGGTTCAAGACGCATATCCTGTATTATCTTGGCTGCTTCGTCTAATTGATTTGCTCTACCAAGGAGATCAACCATACAAGCATAATGCTCCACGGTAGGAGCAATTCCATGATCATCCATCATGGACAGAAATAAGGACTTGCCTTCCTCGACTAGTCCAGAATGACTGCAAGCACCCAAAACGCTAACGAATGATATTGGACTTGGTGAGACTCCTTGAGACACCATCTCTTGAAACACTTCAACAGCTTTACTTCCAAAACCATGAATCCCATAACTTGAAATCATGGAATTCCATGACACTACATCCCTCTTCTCCATCTGATCGAAAACACGCCGTCCCAACTCAAGCTCACCGCATCTGGCATACATAGTCACCAGAGCACTGATAACTGGTAATATTGAATCAAGACCTTTTCGAAGAATGTAACCATGTATCAACTTCCCTTGCTCCAGCGCAGCAAGGGATGCGCAAGCTTGAAGCACACTGACCATTGTAACCGAGTTGGGCAACATGTCACGGGACTCAAGCATCATCTGACTGAAAAGCTCCAATGCCTGAAATGGCATGCCATTCTTTGCGTAACATGCGACCATAGCACTCCAAGAGACCACATTTTTCATTGGCATCGAGTTGAACACATAACTTGCATTAGTAACACGTCCGAATCTTGCATACATATCAACCAATGTAGTCATAATGTGGACATGAATCTCGTACCCATGTCGCAAAACGTGAGCATGAATTTCCTTCCCCGTTCTTAGTAACCAAATCAAAGACTCGGAAGCAACACAAGCTTTAAGCACATACGTGTAGGTAAACCTATCAGACGGAATTCCAATCCGATTCATACGCCTATATAGGCGCAATACTTCTTCGCCATCGCCGGCTAAAGTTAGAGCGCGGAAGAGTGCGTTCCACACATATATAGTCTTGCTAAATGTTTCATCAAACACTTGGCGCGCATATCCAATGCAGTCCAATTCAGAATACATATTAATGAGCTTGGTGGCCAAAAAGGGATCTTGATCGAATCCATTGTTGATGAGGCTCCTGTGAACGCTAAGAGCGTCAGAGAGAGTATTTAGGTTGGCACAGGAGAGGATAAGGAGCTCGTAAGTGTGCTGGGTGGGGCTGGGTTCGTGAGGGAGAAGCTGGAGAGCTTGTTTGAGATGACCTCTTTTGCATAGGGATTGAATTAATGGGTTGTGATTCGTTGTGGCGGTGGTAGAGATGGAAAGTGAGGAAGAGGGGCGGGAGGCGGCGGAATTTGGGTGGGATGAGTGTGAGGAAACCCGGAAGCAGAGTGGAAGCTCATGTGGTTGGAGAGCTGGGAACGTCGGAAGTATCCACATTTAGGACATCTGAGAAACTATGATTTTTTTTTTCCCCCTTTCTTGTTTATAGCAGCAATTTTGGTATCATCAGTTATAGTGCCTTTTGGGCTTTGCCATTCCGGCCTGTGCAGACACACACATGTATATATAACTCTCAAATCTTTTACTACAAAAAAATACATTTCCATTGTTTCTTTCTCTCGACTGAAGAAAACAGGCTTTCAGGTGAAGTCTCCGCAGAATAGTCTTTCTTACAAAGAAATGAACTAGTTAAGTCATGATTTGTTAGTTACAATTTAGGTAAAAATTCTTTTCGTAATACTATATAATAACCTTAATTCATACTACATTTTTTGGAGTAATATGTGGTAGTAGTTCTTTATAGATGATAATTTTATATGAATGATGTTTTTACTCAAATGATTATGATCAACACACCCGTGAACAGAGGAAATATACATGTATCTTGCTTGATAGAAGACTCGAGAAGAAGTTTTAAGTACAATGTTGTCCTGTGTCATAACTGTTAAAGACGTATGCCTTGCTGGAACATTATCCATTCAAATGATAGAATTAGTAATAGGTTCCTACACAATCCAAAGAAACACAGAAAACGAATCAAGAAGTTGCGCCTGGATCGCTGATCACGCCCAAGAAATCGTCCTTAATGGTTCCAATGCAGAACTGCAGAAGAAAATACCAATTCATAAGATTTGAGGGCATTCCAGAAATAATGGCAAGTAGCAACACCACAGTAGAATTCAGAGTGGATATGGGGTTAAAGGAAATATATGATCATTTATCATACACTTCAATAGACCGAAAATTTTTGAGGTGTTGTAACCAAAAAGGAGGGCATAAACAATGCCATAGAGTGGAGTCTGTCAAACAAGGGCAAAGTACATCATCTTCCATAAAAAACGGAGGACAACTGAGATATTCATAAGGCCGAGTAATTTTTTTTTTTTCCTGATAGTATTTAAGACCAAGCAAAGAGATGCTTTTCCACTTATGAATGGAGTGACATTATACGAGTTCCCATGTCTGCAATTTTCTCTCAAGTTGCTTCGGACAGATAGATTTCTCTAACCATACAGACAGTTGCTTCAAAAGGCTCACTGAATTTCTTAAGTTTGTAAATAAATCAGGAAGGCTCATCCATGCAATCTGGTTATGAGAAAATCTAGTAATGACATGCTTGCCTATCTGAGAATATGGTCAAGTCCAATCCACGCATGCCTATATGTTATCATACCTAAGCAGATGAACTTGTTCTGACGGCAAGTCTTTTTGATTCATAAACACACACAAGTACAGAAGATATGCATGCAGAACTATCTCCAAAATGAAACATAAACAAGAATAAACAAGAGTCTAATGACTAGGTAATATAAAAACAAAAATAAATAAGGGCATACGAATTCTGTAGCATCAACTCGAGTTCCAACTATCTTCAGCCGGACCTCACTATCCTTCTGAATTTTGACCTGTCAAAAACATTAAACAAGTGTACCTAAAACATGTCCAACAACTATAGAAAGAAAACAAATAAATGGAGAAACAAGTAAATTTCTTAAATGCTAGTGTGAATTAGACATACAGATCCATCTGAAGTTGTGTAATTAGGCATGTCACCAGACTGGAACTCCATATCATCCGGGATCAACTGTAAGAAGACAAAGATGACGCAATGTTATTATCAATAGAACAGATAAGACAGGCGTCTCCCAGTTCCAAGTAAAAATTAAGCAACAAACTCTTTCCTGGTTATGCACAAACAATGAATACTTTCACCATACCATAAGAAATATGGCTTATCTCATAAAAAGAGAAAACTTTGTAAACTAGCCAAGTTTTTCAATATCACTGGTTAAAAGACAGACAATCAAGATTGGATCTCCTTCTCTCCAGAGTCATGGTTCTTAACTTCTAAGGCCCCCACTGTTGTTAAGCTATCAGATATTATCTTTTGAATACTGTATTACCCAAAATAAAAGAAAATACTGCTACACACCATGTAATGATGTAATTTCCTACGCAGAACTCAAAAACATACAGTTACACAATTAGGATAGCACGAATAGCGATAATTTTCTTTAGATCAGAAGGAATTTCATCGGTAAAATTATCAAGAAAAAGAAAAGATCCCACTAAATGTTCATATAAACCGTTTCAGCCACACATATCTCCACAAACTTCCTTATTGGAGCAGGCATAAAGTCAAAATCTATTTTGTTTCCCAGGAGAGGTTTCCAATTGTTCCAGTTATTTGCAGGAAATTCAAGAAAGCCACTGAAATGTGTTCCTCGACATGGTTATTGCATCATCTTATCAAAATGAACAAGTATACCATTGGTTATGGCTCAAGTTCCTTCAGATTTTCTTTCAACCTACTTTCAATCTTAGAGGCCAGACCACCAGTCCACTTCTAACCAAGCTCATTTGAAACAGAATAGGCAGGTCAAAATATAAAAGTCCAACCTTTATCAGAAAGAATTTGCCTACAGCAATGCAATTTCATGCAGACTAGGCATGCAAGAAGATTGTGAGAAGGGGAAAGTTACAGGACTAGAAAAATCAAAAGCTTTATATATTGTCTCCGCCTATTCAACAAAAACTAGGGCACATATGATTATAGAATTTAGCGAAAGATCAATTCCACTCACAAAAAAAGGAGTTTACTTCAAAACTTACATGATTCGAAACAAAAATTTGCACTGGTCCCGCTTCAGCAAAGAAACCCATCTGCGGCAATGTTTTTCAAAGCACGGTTAGTTCATCTCGTTGAAGAGAAAAAAACAGAATAACAATCATAATAATAATAATCATTACCTTGTTAACCATAGTAACAACAGCTTCAAGAATTTCACCCTGGAAAGGGCGAAAAACAACGCATTGATACTTGACGGGAAAAGTCACAAAGCCCACGCCTTCTCGAATCAGGCCTTTACCTACACTTTCGATCCCCGTGATCGCCACAATGAAACCATGACGACCACTGTAATTCCGTAGTAGAATTTATTAATTTAAAATTTAAAATTAAAAAAAAAAAAAAAATAAAAATTGAATCTTTAAGGTTTTTCTCTCTTTTGAATAAGATTGAAAACCACTAAACGAATTAGAGGAACTAAACTCAATTAAGTAGAAGCGAAAAGAAAATGGGGATAATCTTAGTACAGAGAAAGAGAAAAAGGGTCCGACCTGCAAGTACCCTCAACATCTTTCATGAGTTTGGAGACGAGCTTGTCCCGCAGGTCACGGCCAAAGTGGCGGGGATGCAGCTGCATATTTCGCTCCAACACTATGTGGAAAAACATGTCGTCTCTTGAATCGTTCGACAGCTACTGCCCACAAACAGACACGAGAAATTTAAAAAAAAAAAAAAAAAAAAATAGAAGCTTTCGAACTAAGACCTGTAGCTCAGCCGTCCAAAGCATCAAAGAGAACCTAAACTTTTAATTGCTCCACAGAACTGGAGACGGGGGAGGGGAAAACATAGACAAACAGACAAGGCAAAGGTAATAACGTTATCCTAACAAAGGTAAATCGTTTTCTTCAAGGATTTAAAGACTCCGTTATTACATACCAAAAAAAAAAATAAATAAAAAAATCACATACTCGAGTCAGCCAAAAAAAGCCTCAGGTAAAAAAAAAACATTCAATCTTTTAATTATGTTTTTTTAAGATTAATCATAAAATTTTAATTTCATACAAATTAATTGATTCTTCAAATCAAAATTAATTGATATTCAATCATTTTTAACATATAATTAACAAACATATTAAATTTAAAAGATATTTTTATCATTTTATGTAAAAAAGAAAAAGAAAATAATATATTAAATAGGAAAAAAAAATTTATCGGTTTAATATTATAACTATTTATATTTTTTTGACAATATCCTATAACTTTTTTTTTTTTACTTTAATTGGTCTCGTAACAATTTTCGTTTACTAAAATTAGTCATTCCAACTAAATTTTTGTTCGTTGCTTCGATGCTCAGTCAACGTGGACAAAAATTGAGGGGCATTTTCGGTTGTTTCAGTTCTAAAAAATGTGAGAAATGAAATGGAGGGAAATTTTTCACTCTTTTAGTTGTATGACTTTTTATTTGAGTGAAAAATCAAAATTTCGACTGCAAATTTGAACAAGATTAATTTATAGTCAAAAATTTGCCCAAATTTATAGTCGGATTTTTAATTTTTTACTCAAAGAAAAAACTCTATAATTGGAGGAGTGAAAAATTTCTCTTCATTTCATTTTCCACCTTTTTAAGATTTGGAACTATCGAAAATGCCCCTCAATTATTGTCCAACTCAGCTCGGCATCGCAATTTGAAAAAATTTAGTCGGAAGGATTAATTTAAGTAAACGAAAATTGTTACGAGACTAATTAAAATAAGAAAAAAAAGTTATAACACATCGTCGGAGAGATGAGAATAGTTACAAGACTAAATTGGTAAATTTTCCAATAGGAAAATTAGTAAATTTGATCCCTAATGTTTATAATTTGGAATTTTGTGGAGAAAATGACTAAATGCACTAACTTATCATATATTGAAGACTTAATAAATAAAAAATAAAAAATAAAGAAAAAAGACCAACTACATCAATGATCCGAAGGTTGAAGATCAAATCCACTAAGTTTTCAACATTGAATGTCCCAAACAGTTGAAAAAAGAGGGTTAGCAAAAGTTTTGCTTAATCTTTCATTTCACTTTTGTTTACATTTATATAATTTGAATTTCCTAACATAAACTTTTAAGTTTGAAAGTTAAGCCAATGGAAATCAAACAATTTTTAAATCATATAACCAAATAATTAAATAAATTTTAACAAAATTTTAACTTTGAAACATTAACTATCAAATCTATTCAAAAATGTTCTAAAATTAATAAAACCAAGCTCAAATGGAGTTCAAATTTCAGCTCTACATGATACAAACAACTCAATTGAATCCATCTCTTGAAGAATCATGGTTAACAAAACTTTTTTTTCCCCCCTTGATTTATTCTCAAAATTGCCAAATAAATAATTATACATGGTATTGATCATAACTTTGATTCACAGTGGATCATAATGGCTTTCATTTCTATCCTAAACTATTGAAGAAAACTATAAATAATTTTATCTGCCTTAGCACTGGGAGAGATAGAGAATCTGCATCTTCATCGTATGAATAACAAGCAACCATTATATCTGCTCTGCTCCTAAAGAGACCTCATAACATGCAGGATCTGGAGATATACTCTTAGACCCTAGAAAAAAGGGAAAAAGGAGACACCATCAAAATGACTGTAAAAAAAAAAAGATGAACAGTAATATAACTAATCGTACGTCTCAGTCCATGTTGGACGACCAAGAAAGTAAAAGAACACCAAGTCTAGTAAGACTTTGAAAACTCTACATACTGTGATTATCATTAGAGCGAGGGCATTAACATTATCATATTACCTGCTTATATACGAATTATCAGCAGTGTTGATAATTACCTTGTCACCAGCTAAAACATGACTTGGTACCTACAGAAGTTGGCAAGTCAGGAAAAAAAAATGTTTATAAGGAAAATGAACTCAATCCAACTAATGCACTTGTGAAAATATAGCGAGTCTCGTATGGGATTTGTTTCCAGCCTTGTAAGAAGTGGTCAACTTGCAATCTTGTGCGATATTACTTCAGGGCATCGCACAAGAGGGCCATCTCAATTGTAATATCTAAATGTCAGTTATGCCTTTTTCATCAAATTCGGATTTCAGTTGATAGACCAAAAAGGATATTTAGCACAGAAGATTCAAACTGCTATAATAGTTTTCTTTACCCCCTTGAAAGTGCATTAGCTTCTATCAGGACAAGCCACAGAGACTATAACCTTGTCTGCCTACTCATTCTCAGTATATGAGAAAGCACAAATCATAATGTAAAATGGTATTCCTATATCATTCTTCATTATCATGATTACCCTGCCATTGGTCCAGAAATTTTCTTACGAAACAAGTAAAGATAGTGAAAACGGTCAAGGTGGAGTTGGTTCAGGATCTCACATCCTAGGAAAAGGTTAAAAAACTCTTTTGCAGTATTGCCTCAATCTATGTCTCTATCACTAAAATTCGTCCTGTATAGTGTAGGTTTTTGTGTCAGATGGATTATAATAGGTATAGCTGATAAATTAAAAGATATACAGAGTTCTAACTCACCTGGACTGTGAGACCATTGTGCAACTTAACCTTCTTATACCTATAAAATTAGCCAATGATGGAACCATTATAATTCATTTAGACAGAAAGAGGCATGAGCATGTAAATTATAAGACATAAATGTCATGAACTTACTGAGGGGTAGCTGTAGTGCCCTTTATATAAACCTGTGCTTCAGCAACAGTGCATGTCACTTTTGTTGGAATTGTTGCAGATAATGGTCTTCCACCGAAAATTTGTAATGTTACTTTCATATCATCTGCAAGTTCAAGGGTACAGAAGAATTGTAACTAGAAACTACTAGTAAGAACATGGAATGAGAATGGAAAATATAATTCAATACTTTTACATCAAGGAATCAAACCTATTAAAAAAATTATCTCTTACATTTCAATACTAGAAAACAGTAAGAAGATTTTATATGGGACTCCAAGTTTAAGGAAGAAATATATGAAACATCATTGCAGCAAAAGAGAGTATAGTCATGATTCTCATCAAGTTCAGAAGACTTTCACAAGCCTAAAACTAAAATGCTGGTACCGTAGACACAAAACTGTTGTCACTGTATTATAACAATGAAGAAAGTTCTTCTTAGCTATGAATCTCCAACAGTTTTCTGTCTTTATCCTTCGCTTCTTTTCCTTTCCTTTTCACCTGGATCTGCTTGAGGTTCCAAATATTTTTTTCATGTAAATGGAAGGTTGATTCAGAAGATAATCTTTAATGTTTTCTACCTGGTCTCAAGAAATTCTTAAGCAATATACTCATCCTAGCTAAAAAATTGTTCACCGTGTAGACAAAAAACCTGAAAGGCAACACAGTATACATTATTTGGTCCGTTTTTTTATGTGACTTTGGCCATTTAGCCCCATGGATTTCTAACTACTAATATTTTTTAGTCACTTTGTGTTTTTCTTTTCCCCTTCTTTTACCCCTTCTCCAAAAACCTTCCTTTTAATCTATCATCGAAAAAAGAAACCAACCACCATAAAAGCTTTACATCAGAAGACAGGACAGGACAGGAAACATTGAAATAAAGAAACAGTAACTATTGAACAATGTTAGATTGTTAACCTTGGAGATAGGCAACGGAATCACCAAACAAATGCATTGGTACGTTAATTTGCACGTATGTCTCAGGCCTGGAAAGAAGTGAAGCAAATTGTGTATTTAGTAAATAAAGAAGTAAACTTATAACTCTTTCAAACAAAATGAACCAAACAATGTAGACAAACTCACTCAACTAGGACGACAGTGTCATCATCAGTGTAAAGGTAATTGTAAGATTTTTCTTCGACAAAAACCTCTGCAGGCATGCATAGATAAATATAGAGGTGATTAGATGTTTTGAGCAATATCCATCCTTGAATCAGGTTCAAAACAGATGATAAAATACAAGGGGAACACAGACCATTCGTAGATATATGTTTTTCTTTACGCACACAAAAATGCCAAGTCAATTAGTTTATTTCACAATGTTGATCTCCCAATAATTGAGATAAAATGTGGTTCAGATAAAATACACGTTATGTTTGGGATACCTTAGTTCTCTATCTACTATTTTCAAATTTAAGCTCCTGAAAACTAAAAGTGAAGGCTCCAATTCTAAGTTGTCAAACAAATACACCATCCTTTCAATATAGAAGTCAAACGATGAAACCTAACATCCATGGATTATCTCAATGTTGCAATGCTAAAACTAATTGAACACTGAATGATTGATAACAAAGGTAGGGGGAAGGACTTAAGAGAAATCTCGAAAAATTTTTCCTGCTACTTGTTTCATCGATATTGGTAAATCTTAACAACCACATGGGTGAAAAATCCAGCAGTCATAGACATCAATCATAAACAAATGTCCAAACAACAAAATGAATGCATGGAAGGGAGGCAACCAGATGATAATTGCATGTCAATTCTGATATATATATATATATAGCATCACGTCTTTGCCAAACGTATGATTTACAATCCAAGAAACAGGAAAAGACAGCATGTGTCCATACTTTCAATAGCCTCATTGGTTCGAAACCTTTCATTTAGTTTATTTCCGCTATCAACATCACGAAGTTCCACCTGTCGATGTTTTCCAAAATAGCAAAGGAATAAGAACATGTAAAGCCAAAAGTCCTATCCAAACTCAATAAAAATAGAGCCTTGATGAGAACACACAAATAGTAGCAGTTCTTGAAGTTACAAGAGCAAAGAAATTATCAGAAAATATACAGTTAACTCATACATGACATTTAATTCTCAATTATTTCATGTGTGCAAATGTTAAAAGATGATTAGCTAAACTAGGCTTCATTAATAGGACGAGCAGTCATATAGAGTTTAAAGAGAACTATTTTTCAGACATATAGACAATGAATCGGGGGAAGGGGGAGGGGGAGAAGAGGGGAACCAAAGCACACGTTATTATGCTTTTCATCATTAATTATTGGGTCCGCAAACCAGTAATGAATCAGTCAGGCAGAAACATGAATGAGGTCATCAAAAGCATACTGATAATAGGCTAAAAAGGTTGCACTTAACTATAAAATGTATGATGCAAAAAAATTAAATATTTACCCAAGAACAAGGCAAACGCGAAAAAGGTTGCATTCTCTGAAAGCCAATGAACCAGGGTTTTCCAATGCAACATCAGCAAGTAACAAAAATATTGCCATAGACAATAGTTCATGGTGCATCCAGGACACTTAATGATTAATCATGCATTCATCATGCAGCCAGTATCATCTAGGTTAATAATGAATTCATTGTAATTGCACAAATACGTCAATCTGTTGAGGAAGGATGAAACTTTTCTGGAATCAGCAAGTTAGCTCCCTTATGTGTGAACATCTGCTAGGTTGTCCTTTGGGTTTCAGCAAACATGAGATTTTTCATTGAGAAGATGCAAAAGCATAAAAGAAAATATGCATTCACAAACAAAAATCCATCGGTGGACATGAAATGAACAAGATATCATCAAGTAACCTGTATTATAGCTCCACCCCTTCCTTGCGTTGTATGTTGCGCCTTTACTACCTAACCAAGATTTTGCCTTTTATTAGTAACATCCTATAC
The DNA here is from genome assembly GCA_035583425.1 of Marsdenia floribunda. Classification (NCBI taxonomy): domain Eukaryota; kingdom Viridiplantae; phylum Streptophyta; class Magnoliopsida; order Gentianales; family Apocynaceae; genus Marsdenia; species Marsdenia floribunda. Next base: position 10,935,361 of record JAXGGT010000169.1, on the reverse strand, counting down.
TTAGCTTGGAGTAGTGAAACAAAATAATTCCAACTCAATAATAATAGTTCTAAAGGCACGCTGATTACCTGATAAATCTTTCCTGGATCACATCAATTGCATCAGATTACCACAGTGAAATTCTACGTAAGTATGTGTACAGTACTCGATTCAAAAACATATAGAAGGGATATTAAAGATTGAACCTTTTCTTTCAATGACATTCCCAGGTCTTACCTGCAAAAAGAATTAAACTTTTGTACTCAGTGAATACTCAGCTGAAAATATTAACAAAAGGAGGGTAAAAAATGCTTAAGTACTAGCAGCACCCGCAAATAACGCTGAAAATTAACCAATTGAAAAAAGCTAACAAATTCGGTAATGTCTTACAATTTGGATGACAATTTGCAAATTCTTTAGCAAAGTAAAAAAGTAACTCCTAATATGCTAAATTTACAGAAAGAAATATACGCAAACACACGACTAAAATGTCTTCAAACATAAGATATCAAATAAACGAAAACAAAAGAAGTATAAATTACATCGGCACCGGAAAATCTGGCCTGGCGAAGCTGGGTGGCGGCCCACGGCAATGACAGGAGAGCTCTATGAGATGCATCAGCTTGATGGAAAAGTTGAAACTTTCCGGTGGTCCACGTTGTAATGAGAGCTCTTCCTACATTTGGAACCCCAAATTCAGGTGAATTTGAAGTTATAGCCCAGTACAGTGTTCTTGAGATTCGACTACAAATCGCTCTTGGCATGTTTTTTCCCTTTGTTTTCTTGAATTTGGTTTGAATGGTAGCGACTCGGATTCAACCCAGTTCTTATATTTAAGGATTTTCCGTTGGTCAGAGAAGTGAGTGTCAGTCAATGTAATAATTATGGTTTTTAATTTAGGCTATATTTTTGGATTATTTTTTTATTTTTTTTTTCTTTCAAAATTTCACTCAAATTCAAAAAAAAAAAAATAGTTGTATTTGTTTGGACACTAATCTAATATATTATTGTTCATATCTAGTGAGTTGAAAATAAATAAATAAAAAATTCACTCACTTACTATAAATATTCAATATATACATATAAATATATATAATTCAAATAA
>JAXGGT010000169.1:10901508-10934177 GCA_035583425.1 Marsdenia floribunda | reverse complement strand
ATTACATTAATAAAATATATTATTTTTATCTTCCATTTATTAGACAATATCTTATATTGGCTCCACCTTACTCCTCATTATTCGCAATCAACTCAATTCTTTTTAGAAAAAAAAAAGCTTTTTCAAAAAAAAATTCCAATCCAAAAAAACCCTTAAAAATTAAAAAAATAAGAAATATTTAATTTTTTTTACGGTAATATTTAAAATTTATTTTTCATAATTATTAAATAACTAAAAAAATCTTGTAAAATTTTTAATAGAAAAAATAAAATTTATTATTCATAAAGAAATAATTTGCAAATTTTGAGTATTATTATTATTTTTTTAAAAAAATTTATGATGATTTCAACTAATTTTAAATCAAAGAGAAAGTAGAAAATAATCACAGTGACTTAAAATTGAATTATACAAATTAAGTGATTTTCTGCAATAAATTCAAAATATAAAATAATAAAAATTTAAATGCTTGCAGATGTATAGACAGAGACACGAACACACAAACAGACACACAAGTACACCCACGATCCGGGGAAGTTTTAGCGGCTAAAGTCTGGATTTTTCGGTTTGCGTAAGAATTGAAATCTATAAATTCCATAACGACCGGCCCCCGTGCCATTACTTTCTACATGTACGCAGCTGAGTCCTGACAGCAGCTATGAGCTCTGAGGGCAGCTTTTAGATTCTTGAAGTCTCTGGGTATTCTTTCTGTTTCCATCTCTTCTGCATATGTGTATGTATAAGTACGTGTGTTTATATGCACTCGAAAGTCTGACTCTTTTTTTTTTTTTTTTTTCTTGGCTAAAAGTTGAATTCTTTATCTGCTTTAGAAATTAATATCTGTTTCTTTTTTCTGGATTACGATTCCGAGCCCTAAAGCAGCGCCAAGGGTTGGATTTTTTTTTGATTAATTCTAAATTACGAGTTTGTTAGGTTTTTCTTTAGTAACTTTATTTAGTTTAAAGAATGCTCTTTAGAGTTTATTAGTAATTTAATCTGGAAAAACTTTCAACTGCTTGTATTGCTGTGTACTTAGTTTTGATTGTATTTCTGCGTTTTAAGTTACCCTCTTTGATAAAGATTGGACTTTGTTTTGTTTTTTGCCAGTGCCAAGAAGATTGGGATGCGCATTGCTTAACTTAAAGAACTTTTTTCCAATAGTATTTTATAGACAGTTGGAAGGAGGACCGGAAAAGTCTATCTCCTGGTTCACTCATGTGGACAAATGTATTCAAAATCGTATGTTCTTTTTCTTTATGTTTCACCTCATCTGTGTTTACCCTTTTCCCAATTATATATATAAATAATATTTTTTTCCCCTTCTAAATGTTAATATTGCTTTCTCTTGGATTAAAATGTCTGAGATTTGTCTTTCTTTTCTTAATTTACATTGCAAGATTAGGTAGATAAATTGTTTTAGAGAGATGAACAGGTCCTTTTTATTTTTTATTTTTAAAATTTTTGGGAAATGATCTTTACTGTGATATCACACGAGGTAGTAAACTGATTGTATTGTCATGGTTGAGGCAAAGAATTGGACGGAGGTTTTTGAGTTGACTGTCTTGTGGTTGTTGTAATAATCCTTCTTGCTCCTCTAGAATTTTAGATATTAGGAAAAACTCAATTATCTTGCTAACATAGAAGGCCAAGTATGTATTCTGCTTCACTTTGAAATAAAAGGTGCAAGTGGTCTTGCATACTGAGATGCTGATCAGTGTTATTTATTTATTTATTTGTCTTTAAGTAGATGTTCTCAACATTCACGTTCTTATATTTGGTGTTTCTCTAGGGTGGTTTACATCAGATATCGTGGTTTCAGTTTCTTCCTCATGAATCTGAGCTCAATTGCTATTCTGATAAGAGGTTTGACTTTTGGGTTGTCTATGTCTTGCTCTTTTGCTTGCATTATCAGAAGTTATTTCTGTTAAGAAATCAACATAATTGCTGAATGAGTCTTTTCTTAACTGAAGTGTGAAGGTTGACCAGAAAGATGCTGCTACACACCTGGTGCTATCGTCGCATTTGCAGTTACAAAAGGATGGATTCCTGAGCACGTGGACCAATTGTTTTGTTGGACCCTGGGACCCCTCCCAGGGCTTACACAATCCTGGTAACAAGTACAAGAGTAATGTGTGTTATAATGATCGCCTTAAATGGGGTTTTAAGGCTACAATTGTTATTAATTGCTTCATCCACCTGTTGTCTAGATGATAAGATCAAGCTTTGGCTTTTCCTCCCTGGGAATCATACATCTGTTGTTGAGAAGGCTCAACCTGCTGTATCTAGATTAAGAGGTATCTTCTTATGGGTTCAGAATATGGAATCATATATTATTTACAGTGGACTCATCTAGTTTAAAATGACTGATTCCAAGTTATTCTTATTATATTATTTACAGTTTAGACTTTATTATTGCTTCTTAAATGTTTAAGTTTCTGTGCTAAATAAGCTACAAAACACGTGGTTTTGCAGTTCTTGCATCTGGACTGTGGGTTGCTCCGGGTGACTCAGAAGAGGTTGCAGCTGCATTGTCTCAGGCCCTAAGGAACTGTATAGAAAGGTTAATTCATTTATTGGGTCTCCTGAGTTTTCTTTTGCCTTTTAGGTCATGAACAGACATATGCTACTGTCTTTTTGCTGATACTTTATGGATGGTCAGTGGCGTCCTTTTAATATTTTTTGTTTCAAAAAAAAATTTTCTGGGGAAAAGAGAATTTTGGACTGAGTGGACCTTCTAAATATTCCGAGTGGAGTACACAACTGCTAAGTTATTTGGTTAATGCCACTATTGTGTTTGTTGATTGAAAATTATCTAATTTTATGGGAATCATACTGTTTCTTCAATTGGCAGGGCACTCAAAGGCCTTTCGTACCTAAGATTTGGGGATGTGTTTTCGAGGTACCATCCATTTCCACATAACGAAGAATTATTCAGGTGAACTAGACTAATTCTATTTGCTCCTTAATTCTGTAATAAAATTATCAGTCCTGATTTTTTGTACGAAGGCTGTTGCTAACTTGCTTCCTATTGTCGTAGTATCAGCATTTCCAATTCTTGCTAATGTATTACACATTTTAGTTTTCATGTATGTTAAACTTGTAATCCATGTTGTTTGTTCCAAATATGTGGTATTAATTTCAAAAGTTGAGATGACTTGAACTGAATTGAATCCAATTTTGTGCCAAAAAGATTAAGATATAGCTCTACCATTTGAAGATGCTTTAATTACAGGTTAGAATTCAAAGAGATAATTGCTTTGGGTTTTTAATTTTGGTCATATTAAGTGAGTATTGCCCTATCTATTATGCTGAAATCACATTTTAATTTCTTATTACAAGTTCTATGAATACCATCTCAGCTAGAATAGAATCCATTAATCAATTGTGTAAAACTTGAGTATGTAATTACAGCCTAACACCATACTCTTTCAAAGGGCAGGAGTTTCCAGTGAAATCTATTGCTGGATAACCTTTTTGCTAAACATGATATCTTGAAGGGAGAGAAAAAGAATAATGCGTTTAGGGTTAGTTCATGAAGAAAAATGAAAAATAAATAAAGGTTCAGTCAGTGACAGTATGCTCTGAATCTAGGTTGAATTCATGACTGTATGCCCTGATTATGTGTGCTGACCTATCAGCATACTTCCTACATTTCTGTCTTCCTGACAGTGTCAAGGGCTGTACAATATCTTGATCTCCTTATGATTTTTCAATCTTCTTGTTCCATTGACCTAAAAGATGATTATAGTTATGTCATTGGAAGATGAGAGTTTGGATAAGGGAGTTTGTATGAATTAGCCTAAACAGATAGTTGATAATTATGCCAGTTCCTATGTTTAACTTAATGGCATGTGTCTCCTGAATATTTTGACTTAGAGATATGAACATGGGTTATGAGTAACACCTATTTCTCAAAGAGAATACAATGGTACTGATCCTGTAGTTGAATTGAATAGGCATATTACTGATTGTTAATATTCTGTTATTCTACTGTATCCACACCAACCAGTAATTTGCAAACCATGCACATTTCCTTGAGATTTCTCCTTGCTTACACATGCCAAAACCACAGTTTTTGTTAGAATAAAAGCTTATTGAGAACACCTAATTCTTCTCAACATATCTCTAAAAAAGTGAATACTCTTCTGATGGAAATGTCAAATTGGTTCCCACCTTGTTCCCTGTCTTGAGATTAGAAATTAAGGAGTGTGCATTTTTGGCTCTCATTGAAATTGGAAAGAAACTGTACCACATACTCATCACCCACTCCATCTTGAGCCAAACCCTCTTACTGGTGGTAGGCACCTTGTTTTTATCTTCACTGCTTGTTTTTCCTATTAATTCCTATATGATATTATAGCCTGCCTATGGGAGTTACATCATTCTAACATTTATGTTATCGTATCTTCTTTTTACTAGCGGAGAGTATCTCATGGCAAGCATAAGTGAATATAGGTTTACATCATATAAACTTGAATTCTAAGTATTTCACTCAAGTAGTTGTATCAAAAAGTGCTTTCTTAAGGTTATTTTGTAGTAGGTTACAAAATAATTTTGGGAAGTTTGTTTTTCTCAAGGAGTGGAGCACAAATTTGTTCTATATTTTTGCAACGACTCATTTGCTCTTGGTTAGCTTTTGGAATTATTAAATTTGTTGGGCTCCAAACTTTGATCTATTTATTTGTTCTTTACGTGCCTGGAGATTTGGTAGCGGTTGATATTTTTCATATCCTTGTGTTTTCTTGACTGTTTGGGCTGCTGAACTTGTGTGCTGGGAATTTGATGGAATAAATTATCTGCTCTTTCTTTCTCAGTTAATGAAAAAGTTCTTTTTGTGGTTTTTCTACCCTAATGTTTTCTAATCTGATGGATTGTGTTGTAGAAGGGGTCAGCCAGTTGTCGAATTCATCTTTGCTGCTACCGAGGAGGCAATATTTGTGCATGCAGTAATATCATCTAAGTATGTCTTTAAGCATCAATTGTGGAATTTACGTGTATAGGGGTTATGTCTAGAATTCATTATGATTGAATTTTTTTTCTGATTCCAGGCATGTCCGGGCACTTTCAAGTGGTGATATTGAAATGACGTTAAATAATTCTTTGAGTGACAGGCTTCCAGGTTGGTCATTGTGGAAAGCTACCTCCGTATTTGACAAGTGATTTTGCCCTTCATATTGATGACAATGAGTTTCCCTGTTTGATTTGGTATAATGTGGGAGTAGTGATTTACTTATTTTATCCTTTTTGATCAAAGGAAGATAAACAAAACTAGAGGTGACCTGCTTTTATTTCCAGATTAGATTACTTGGAGTTCTACTCATTTAGATGTGTAAAATTGAACTCTTTTTTAGGATCTATAGTCTAATTTTCCAGGAGTTTGCTAAACATGTCAACTGGAATCCCTTGCCAACTAACTGGGGACAGGAGTTTAATCTTGAGGGAAAAGGATGAGCGATTGTCAGAAATCTGAAAAACTGGCTTAAGAGAACATTGTTCGCTGAATTCCATTGGCATTTTACTGAAATATGCAACTCAAAGTAAAACAAGTATTCAATAAACTGAACTCCTCAAATAGCCAGTACAAGAGCATTGCTAGTAAACTTGTTACTTATGAGCGTGCAGTGATTTATTTCCAAGTATGTTGTTTCAGTTGTTGTCTCACCTCATGGCATGCTTGGGAAGCTTACTGGATGCTGTCCAAGTGATCTTGTGAAACAAGTTTACCTCAGGTTAATGAATTTCCTGGTCTGGATCTATTTAATTTCTTTCATCACCCTATTCAGTCATATATCTGCTGTTTTCTTATCTCACGAGAAGTTACTTATTAATTTTCATTCTATTTTTATTTCTGTGAACTTCCATGAACAGTTCGAGTAAGTCTAAAGCTTCAAATGAAGTTGTAGGTTTACCATATCATGCTTCTCATGGTTCTGCTTGTCAGCTGAGAGGTCAAAATTGCTATGTTGAAATCACTCTTGGCTGCACTAATGTTGCAAATGATAAAATTTTGCAACAATCTTCAAGCTTGCATAAGAATTTCTCTCGCCATACTGTTAGTGAATCTCCTGCAGAAACCAAAATGAATCAGAAGGGACCATCTGCCCAATCAAGAATTTTTATTTATCCATCTGAAGCTGTACTTGTTCCGATCATGCAAACGTCATTTGCAAGATCTTCTCTGAAGAGGTATGTGTTTTTTCTAGAGGTTTGTTGATTTAGTGACACCATTGATTGGTTGAACTTTGGTACTAACTTTCTGGTGCCAATCTCGGAAATACTATTGTGATGTTTGATCATATAGCATTGTGTTGCTTTGTTGAAAAGAATGTTACTTCAGCTATTTGAGCAATATCTAATTTATTACAGGACTAAGATATTTTATGGACCCCTGGATGTTCAAAAGGAACATTGCCATTACAGTGATTCTCTGAAAACTTATCTTGTTTATTGGCTGTTTCTGTAGTAAAGAACTATGCTTTCCTCGAATGTGTCGTCCTATTAACCTGTAATGGTATTGTTAACCTGTAACTCAACGCCATTCCTCTCTCTATATAGACATAAAGCTGACTTGTACTTTATGGTTTAGGCTGCTCCCAAACATTTTGCTTTTCTTTATTTGAATGGATATATCCTTCTAGTTTTTCACGTGGCCTATAGACTAAAGCTGTTGCAAAGGGTTTTGTCTCTAGTAGACTTCTGTCAAGTTTTTTCTCTTGTCATTCAAGCAGGTATGCTTATTTGAAACTGAGGTTTTTGGTTTCTATGATTCTGGTGAAGGTTTGGTATATTTGAAGGGTTCTGAAGACTAACACATTATAATTAGTGAAATTGCTTTTATGTGATCAGGTTCTAAACTTTTGCATGTGCGTAAGATTATCTGACATTATCTGGTTTATTCAGATTTTGGCTGCAGAACTGGATTGGGCCATCATTCTTTGGTTCATCCTTTTTCATGAACTGGTTAGTCCAAGCTACATTTGTCGTTTCTTCCTTCCGTTACCTGTAGTTCTATTTTGAGATCTGTATCTTGAGAATACTTGACTATTTTATACCTTCTATTTCAGCGCTAATGGAAAGGCAGATTCAAGAGATGGATCTCGGCTTGAATCAAATGGACTTCGGGCTCAACATGGTTACCATAGTAGTAGCAACAGTAACAATAGTAGTAATAGCAGCATGACTAGTTCTTCCAGTGATAGTGATTACGATGCCTGTGGAGGTGGTGATCTTGAGGCCGATGCTGATTCATTTGCATGTAGACAGTCTGGTTTATCTTCTACTGATCAGTCAAAGAGTGATAATCTCAAACTGGTATATAACTACTATTTGCATAGATACTTATCTAGAGATGAGTTGCTTCTTCTATTGTTGCATAAGCTTGTGCTTTGCATGAGCCTGCTGAGCAAGAGCTATATAAATATGGATATTCTCTTTGCTTATGATATTTCTTGTACTTCAAGTGTTAAATCAAATTGTGCCAGTCCAAACGTCAAGGTTTGATTTGTTTAGCTTGATATAAAAAGTTTGATGCATCTGAGAGTTTAAGTATGAATTATTTTGGATAACGTGTTTGTTAAGCTTGTTGATTCATTTTCTCACTTTGTGTATGTAAACTTTTCAGCAGAATTTGACCTTTTGCTTAGATTCCTAGTTTTTTACAAGTTGGATGCAATTAATAAAGGTTTCATGCCTAATACTTTATATGATACTTGTATTTAAAAAGGAATAAGTATAATTTGGAATAGCTTATGAGCTTTTTCAGAGGAAAACATCCACTAGATAGGTAATGTTTACATGCCTATCCAATTCAAGCTTCTTTACACTAGTGGTGAGTCTAATCAAACATGAGTTTTTCACAAGTTTTCTTGAGAGCTGGATAGGTAATGTGATTGAATTATTTTCGGAAGTTGTTCTTATCCTTCTTTTTTGCTGTGTGACGTGCAACTGGTGATTATGTGGGTTCTTTCTTTTCATGGGCAGATTTATCTGTTATCATGAATACTAATTGACATTATCAACCCTTTTTATATCTTTTACTAAATTGAGTATATCCATCTTTGCAATATTTAGCATAATGAGTTCATGATAATCAGAAACTCGGAAAATGCTGAGTGCAATGGCCAACTGCAATCTGGAGCATGTAATTAATGAGCGTCTGAACATTGACTGAGTTAGTTTTCTGTTTATTGAGAATTTGGTTATTTCACTGCAGAGTTCTAAGCGGGGCCGTCCAGGGATGTCAGAGTCATTTAGTCAAGCAAGTGGTGCTATGAATCCATCCACAAGTGATTTTGGTTCCATTGAAATCCATAATTCAGCAATTGTTGGAGTTTCAAATGATCCAATTGTTTCTCAATGGGGATGGGATGATGATGATAGAGGCATTTGTATGGACATTCAAGCACTTCTATCAGAATTTGGAGATTTTGGGGACTTATTTGAAGATGATGTTTTGCCCTTAGGAGAGGTAATCATCATGGTTATCTAAGCAGTATACACTATCAATATTTCATTTTCAATGTTAATTCCACCATCTGCAGTTATCATATATATAGTTGCAAAGTTCACTGAATGGGTTTGGTCTGAGCTAATTTCTTTTTATTGTTTCTCTGAAGCCTCCTGGAACTGCAGAATCGCAAAATCTCGTTTTCTCTACCCATGATTGTGGAGATTTAAGTAACAGTCCAGGTGTATCGATGATGGATGCTTCAGATCCAATGCTTTTGCCTGTGGGGTTCCCTTCCTTTGATAGCTTCAACCCATCACCTCCTCAGGTTGTCATGGAGGATTCTCTAAGCAAACACCAAGAGCAGACAAAAAATGTTACTGCTCAGGTGCAGGCTAACTGCCCACAGATATCTTGTTTTAATGAATTTGATCATTTGATAAAAGCTGAGGCCTTAATGACATTTGCTCCAGAATATGGAGCGATTGAAGCCCCTTCATTGGAGATTGCATCTTCAATTTTTAGAAGTCCTTATATTCCTAAATCTCGGAAAGTAGACACTGAAAATTCAAGCTCAAATAATTATTTATACTCTGCTACACCTCCTTCTCCTTGTGTTGATGACTCTGAACAGAAGTCAGGTACATCCATGAATCAAAGAGTGAGTTCAGGAAAACTTGAGGCAAGCACCATACACCAATCAAAGAAGTACTATGTTCATGTTGAAAATGGAATTGGGAAATCTGAAGGAAGGTTACCAACTTGCAAAGACAATAGTCCTGCTGAACCTGTAACAGCACTATCTACTTTTTGTGGTTCCAACTCTACAAATGCTATTAAATCTGGACACAGCAAAGCTAGTGATTCTCCATTAAGGCCTGAGAGCTTCCTTCCTTCACTGAAAACTGTTCTTGCTACGGAAATTGAATGCCTTTTGTGCCAGGCTTTTATGTGCAGGATACGGCACACAATATCGTCGTCCAGTGGTCACATAGCTGTTGGTTCAAATAGGCTATCTGGGAGTAGTGTTATAAACCATCAGCATCTTGATTCAAGCATCATTTCTGACAACATATCAAGGAAGGCTGAGGCAAGAAAGAAAGAATCTATACCAGTTAGAATAGCTGGTGATGTAGACAGTGGATTGTTGGATGGCCCACTTAGTGCACCTGTTGGTGTCTGGCGCCCCGTTGGGGTTCCAAAAGGTGCCAAATCTACTGCATCTAATATGGAGGTTTGCCCTAATATGACTCATAATTCATTTGTTGAGGAAAGCATTCTGTCTTATGGTTTGAGGCAGCCACTTCAAGAATTTCTTGATGGATTAGCATTTCTAGTCCAGCAAGCTACGTCATTTGTCGATGTTGCAATGGATTCTGATTGTGGTGATGGTCCCTACGGTTGGCTTGCACTACAAGAGCAGTGGAGGCGTGGATTTTCCTGTGGACCTTCTATGGTTCATGCAGGTTGTGGAGGAATTTTGTCTTCCAGTCATTCGGTGGATGTGGCCGGTGTGGAGCTTGTTGATCCACTTTCTGTCGATGTAAGTATCTTTCTTTGCCCATTTTATTTATTTATTTATTTTTATTAAAACAATAATTGAGCTGCATTTTAGGTATTGATGAGTAACATTTGGTTGATTACAAGAAGTTGTGAGTTCAGTGTGTATTTATTTGATTAGATAAGAGCCTTTTATTTTAGTGGTAGATCCATAAAATTTTTGAATCTACTATTGTGCCTTATTTTGAGTTTTCGACCACTAGATCCATGATTCTTAGAAACTAAACTATTTGATTATTAATATATTTTCTATTATTATTGTTGTTGTTATTGCTGTTTGATGACATGATTTTACTTGTTGCAAAAAGATACAAGAAAGGTGAAAATATTGTACTCATGTCTTTGATGCTGGGACAAATTACTCAACAGAATTATTAATTTATGGATTTTTCAGAGGAGCAATTTCTGGTTTCTTGTTTCCCTCTTATTTCTTGGTGTTGACATATTACTGATTTAAAAGCCACTATGTAGTTAGAAAATGGGATACTGTAGTTTCTTTTCTTTGGATCTTAAGGAGTTGAATTTACCTGGAGATGGTGTTCTTGAAACTGCAGCTGAGACCTTTTTTGCTGGGAAAAATAGGAGAACATTAGAAACACAATCATTTTTCAATTGATCCCAAGGACTATTACAAATGATGTAAACTATGCGAACATACTATCATTTGACAGAGGTCCACTGGGGTAGTTATATTTCTTAATCGCAAGTTTATTAGCTGTGTACTATATGTTAATCTGTGGTTCATCAGTTACACAAGTGTTTTGATTGCATCTTCCTGGTTGTCCAGTTCAATGTATTGATGGTTTCACAAATTATCTCACTTCAAACATTGTTGTTTATGGAGGTCTGAGATGTTTTATGCATATCTTACTTATCTCTGAATCCAATTGTACTCTTCAGCTTTTGGAGTTGTTTCTCAAGGTCCATCTTAATTAATTCTTTCTTTGTTTCTTTTCAGATTCAGGCATCATCTGCTATTACTTTACTGCAGTCAGATATTAAAGCAGCTTTAAAATCTGCATTTGGGACTTTGGATGGTCCATTGTCAGTAAATGATTGGTGCAAAGGTCGCTCTCTATCCAGTGATGCTGGATTAATTGGTGATGGACTTTTTGCTGAATCAACTGCTAGTGCTAGTGAATGCCGAGATTCTACTAGTACTGTAACAATGTCTGCGGGGGAGCCTATTAGCCCTTCTCAGTCTTCTGCTGGTGTTTCATCATGCATCAAGGGTATGGCAAGATCAATGGTTTTCTTAATGTTGTTGGCTGAAAATGTATTAAATAGTTTTCTGAACCTTTCATATTACAGTGGACGGAACTAGGGTGGAGGAGACAAGTGAAAGGAGATCTGTCCAGGAAACTTGTTTATCAGAGTCAGAGCAGCAAATGGGATCACGGCTTAGGCCAACTCTTGCTGTAGTTCCATTTCCTGCAATACTTGTTGGGTATAATTCTTACCGAAATCATTGTTATACTATTGCATATTTTTTCCATTATATAGTTGCATATTCTTCTCACTGTATGCAATTAGCAGAACTTGTATTTAATTAATATCTAATTTATTTCAGCATATTAAGGGAGGGAAGTAAAGAGGTGTCTACGTCCTATAAATATGAAGTTATTACTTAAAACCTGGCGATACCCTATGTTATTTTACAAGTTTTCTAAAATTTGAAGGTGACAACAACGTACAATCTATTTAGACCAAGGTTATACTCAAACAGATTTCATCTGTCATATACTGCTTGAAACATCTTGGTTGGCTTAATTTTCTGTATCCCCAATTGTGATTTAGAAGATACACCAAAGCTGCTTTCTGGATCCCTTTGACATCTGTTAATGCATGTTTGCTCATACACAAGATGCTATCCCTCTAAACAAGAAAGAGAATAATGCTTTAATTTTTTCAGTAAATTGATTCTGATGCCCTCCAGTATGTTTCTGTTGTGCAATTAAAGAACTTTTGGGAATTTTGCACTTCAACATTCCTGAGAGTAACAGATGAAACCTTCTAGACATTTTTATTATTTAGTGCCACAAGACAAATAAATCTAGTGATTAGACATTTGTGCAAGCTACAATACCCAAATCTACTTTTATATGGATCTCTTTAGCCCCTAAGGGATTTAGATGACTTCATTTTGGTATTGAAATAATGTTAAGCAAGGGATTGTACTACTGGTGTGCATGATTAGTATTATAAACACTACTCAATTCTTCTTCTTCAAATACCTTTCATGATTTACAATTTTGTCCATATATTAGATCAGAATCTTATGTGTTATATGGCAGCTAGATTTGTTGCCAAGTATATATGGAACTTGCTGAAGGATAGATTGAGTTTGAGATCTGTATAAATGATAACTGGGTTTAACTTTTAAGATCATGGTTTCTATTAATTTCTGGTGTTGAAAAGCTGAAGAAAGTAGGTGTGCCCTACGGGAAAGCAACTAATTTCTCAATTCTAGTTTTTAGGAGCGAGTTAGATTCACAGTGATCTAGAACAATTCAACCAAATGGAAATATACTAATTTAAAACTCTTGCTACTGTCTTCTGAAATTGCATGTTCAATCATTAGGAAGGTGATACTCCAGTTTTGATAGTTTTGTGGTAAAAGCTTTTGAGCTTAAGTTTTGTTAGTAATACAGTACATACTATCATTTATTTGATAGGTATCAAGATGATTGGCTGAAGACTTCCGCCAGCTCTCTGCAACTTTGGGAGAAGGCACCCCTTGAACCATATGCAACCCAGAAACATGTAAGATTCATCTAGCTACTGCATTAATGCTTTTTCTGGTCAATGTTTCATTCAAGTTGACCTAAAAATGTTTGTATTATTTTTGTATTGATTTTTCTTAATTATCAAGGGTGGTGAATTAGTGTGTGGATGTTGTGGGCAACTCTTCAGTCTGTCTCAATTTAATTGTGCAGGTGACGTACTATGTTGTGTGCCCGGACATTGACCCACTTACAACGGCTGCTACAGATTTCTTCCAACAACTTGGAACAGGTTTGTTTGATCCTCCCAAGTGTTAATATTATCCTGGTCTGTGCTGTCTGTGTCAAAGTAGCTTCTTTTGCTCTTGAAGGTCATGATAGAGGTGCTTAATGTTAATTGAATACTTGGTTTTCTCATTAAATATTTCTTGTATCTTTTTCCTTTTTATTTTTTGCTATTACCAACACTACGATCTTGTCTTAAGAGGGGATGGGAAGATGTAGGAAACTCTAGTTTTTGTTCATGACAAGCAAAGTAATATATTTGAGGTTTTAAGTTGTTCATCAATTGGCTATATAAAGGTCTTGCTCTGAAGTTGGTAATTATATTATTGAATGGAATACAAAAATTCTCTTAGGCCTCTCTATTTCATTAAATATGCATGGAAGAAAATTCTACTGCAATCTTGTCAAGCATTTTCTGGTGCAAATCTAGAGATACTTTCAATTTCCTTATGTTGATACTATTTAATTTTAGCATCCTTAAATTAATCAGAAACCTAAGTTCCTGAAAAGTTTAGAATTGAAAATGATGATTTCCTATCCTACCCTATTTGCCTATATTATTTCTTGTATTATTTATTTTCTATCAGAAATTTGGATGAATTTGTATGAGCTTCTTGACATTAGAACCATTACTACATTATAAGTATTTATATATCTAAGCCAAGCAAGCGATCTAGTATTTCTAATCAATGATTGAAGAACTGCATTGCTGCTTTTATTGAGGAAAGTGACAAAGTATTGCTTATGATTGCTAATCAAATGCACATGTTCCAAAAAACTCTTCTCTAACTTAAAATAATTGAATGGTAATGACTTAAAATAAACAGAAAATGAGAAAAGTATATGTGATCGTATAGTTAAGATACTTGTTAAATTATTACATGCTCTAAAAGCTTAAGCTCACATAGATGGGTTGAATTTATACAATTAACAATACTTTCTCAACTGATGTGTTTCCCCAGGAATTTTTTGTGCTAAATAGAATCCTTTTCTGAACTGATTTTCTTGCAACCATCTCCAAATGCTTATATGATCCTCTATTTTGCTGTCTAACAATTTTGTTGCCCCTGAATGCTCACAAAACTTCCTCTCAGTGATTCTTCAAGTGTTAATCTGGCATTCACAGGCATGGGAATGTAATTTAAATAAAATGATTTAGTTCTTTTATGCATATGATAATATCCATCCAAGTACTTGAGCTTTGTACTCCGATTACTTTGCCCTTGTCATAGAGTCTTATTTTTTCTTCTTCATGTTCATCTCTAGTGTATGAAACCTGCAAGCTTGGAACTCATTCACCTCAACCTTTGGGAAACGAAATGGAGATAGATTCTGGAAAGACTTCATCTTCTGGTTTTGTTCTACTTGATTGCCCTCAATCAATGAAGATAGATAGCAGCAGTGCATCTATTTTGGGTTCAATAAGTGATTATTTCCTCTCCTTATCCAATGGGTGGGATTTGGCAAGTTTTTTGAAGTCTCTTTCAAAGATTCTCAAAACTTTAAATCTCAGTTCTTGCATGACCACGAATGTAAAAGAAGGGATTAGTGGTCCATACACGGTAAGATTCAAAAGTTCTTTGCCTTTACGTTATTATGGAAGAATAATATGCACTATGTATTGTTTTCCAGGGTACTGCTATTTTAGTGTGGATCTGTCTTTGTTAAAAGAAATGTCTTTTGCACGTGGTCTTTGTTTAGGTTGTATGACTAACCACCTCCATAAGACCTTAAGCATTTGGATGAGATGTAATTTTGCACAAGCCAGAACCTCTTTTGGACTCTAAACAGTGTAGGTCGGTACAATGCATTTATTAGGATGAATTATGAAATAGCTAATTTAAATTGGAGATGATTTGAGTTCCAACATGTATTAGTACATGTCATCATGATAGTTTGATTTTTGGAATTGTCAAAATGTATGGAGGGAGGAGGGATTCTTTTCTGTTGAATATTCTGGTAGACAAATAATATTCCTTCTTTTAGGACTGCTGTATGTGGTTACTCTTTTGAATTAAAATAATAATAATAATAACAATAAAACAATACAAAAAAAGATTTCAGTGTGTCCATATTGCTGCAGCTGGTCCACGCTTGAAGTTCCATGGTATATATTCTTTCTAAAGTTTTTCTTTTTCCATTTTTTCCCCCCCTTAAGTTCCAAATGATATTTACCACATTACCATATCTAATTTTAGAAAGGTGAACTCTTATACAAGAATATAGTTTGCTTGCCATTGATTTTTTTTTTTTTTACCCGCCAAAATCTCCATACTTGGGTATCATGTTGTCAAAGTTAATTTATTTATTTTCATGTTTGACCTCATGAAATAAGGTACTAAATGCAGAATATAAGACAGCTTTGATCATGAACCTCTTACATAATCTGCTTACTGTACTTGGGTCTGCGTGAATTGTCTTCGTTCCTCCCAATAATAAAAATGAAATGTTACAAAAGCAATTTTGGAGAATATCTATTAGAAAATATTCTGAAACCAATGTGTCAAACATTTTTTTTTCCATCCCGGAATTGCAAGTAATACCACAGGGGATGAAATGGACGGAGTAGCTACTATGAAGTAGCCATCATGAGAATGTGGAACTTGATGAAATTTAAATTCACTGGATGATGCATCATGGTACAGGGACTTGAAGGCAAGAAGAGAATCCACATGTTTCTTATGTGCTGCTTCATATGCTGTTTACTGGATGAAGTTATTATGTTGAGTCAAATGCTTATACTCTATTTGTGTCACAGTATATGCCTATATGTTATCTGCAAACAAGAAGTTATGATATTATTTATGGCAACAGCGAAAATTTTAGCTGTAAGAATGTTCACTTTAGGTCTGTGCCTCTCAATTTGGAACGCCAAAAAGTAGAAATGAGGACACCCGTTTGATACTGATGGCTTCAAAACCTGGTGCCTTTTATTTCTCGTTAGTGGGGGAAAACAAAAAAGGAATCCAAATCCAAGCCCATCCTGAGCTCAATATTTGTTAGATTTTATTTCTCATTTCAACTGTTAATCTATCACAATTCTTCAAATTTTTGTCTTGCGAAAAATGTTGTTGGTTTGAGATTATTTTTAGTTTAAACGTTCTTACAGATGCTTTGACAACATGGTCTATTGATTTGTTTTCATTGTCCTCTGATCATGGATTTTGTAATTTCGTATGTTACCTTCAAGTGGTTTCTGTACTGATTTGTTATCATACAAACAGGTAGTCTATGTAGTCTGTCCCTTCCCTGAGCCTCTTGCAATACTGCGCACTGTTATCGAATCTTCAACTGCAGTTGGATCATCTGTCCTTTCTTCGGATAAAGAGAAAAGGTCTATGATGCACAATCAAGTTGCGAAGGCCTTAAGCCATTCAGCAGCGGTGGATGAAGCTCTTTCAAATGTCTTGACCATTTCAGGGTTCAGTGTTCCTAAATTGGTGCTGCAGATTGTGACAGTTGATGCTATCTTTAGGGTAACAAATCCCCCTCTGAATGAACTTACCATTTTGAAGGAAATTGCTTTTACAGTTTATAATAAAGCCAGGAGATTTTCACGAGGATCCTCTGGTGAGATGGTTCCTTCTATGTCCTTGTCTGGTAGACCAAATTCAGTTATGATGCAAATGACATCTCCTCTACCGGGGATATGGAAGGATTGTGTCGGTCCTAGAATATCAGGATCGTCACTTCAGAGAGAAAGTGAGCTTGATGCCAGCTTGAGGTCCAATACTTGGGAAAATTCTTGGCAAACAACTAGGGCTGGAGGACTTGGGTGTGATCCTAATCGAACTGGAGATTTTCTTCTTCAGGATGAAATCCGTTGCATGTTTGAGCCACTTTTTGTTCTTGCAGAACCTGGTTCTTTAGACCGTGGGGTTTGTCCTCCTCTCTCTGGGAATCTTGGTCCTGATGCTTCAAAAATTTTTGCTGATGATGGTACAAATGGAAACCTTATGCAGAGTTCAGCTTCATCAGCAAGTGGAGACACTGGACCTATTTCTCAGTCAGATGCATCAGAGCCAGATAGCTTTGGATCTGGCAATCAGAAATCATTACCAAGTTTGCATTGCTGTTATGGTTGGACTGAAGATTGGCGTTGGTTGGTGTGCATATGGACTGACTCAAGGGGAGAATTGCTTGACAGCTATATATATCCCTTTGGAGGAATTAGTGGTAGGCAGGACACAAAGGGTCTGCAATCCCTTTTTGTCCAAATTCTACAACAAGGATGTCAGATACTTCAGGCTTGTTCCCCTGAGGCCGGTAAACCAAGAGACTTTGTCATTGCACGGATTGGTTGTTTTTTTGAGCTTGAATGCCAAGGTATAATATTTTTCTTCCTGGCAATGGTTTTGGTGCTTATTTTGCATTCCTCAATGTGTGTTACCAGTATTATGTGTTTACAATGATCTTGGTGTTTGTCCTTGAATCAGATTCCTTCGAACTTGAATGCTAAGGCATAATGTTTTCATTCCCCACGATACTTGGGATTCTTTTGTCCTCCCTTCCTCTTCCTAAAAGCATGGTGGTATTAATACATGCATTATGAGGCAATCAGGATGGTTGTTCTCTGATTAAAGTAGCGTTTTCATATTCTAGGCCTCTTTCTTCTTCTCTTTTGGGTAGTTGTTTCACGGTCATCTAAGGCAGTAAATAAGAGTTGTCTTCATGAAAAGGAGGTTGGAATTAGTTGTCTACATTCATGTGATAGGACATATGCTACTCCTTTTATCATAAAAATGATAGAAGAAGAATGTAAGTTTGAGAATTCAAGAGTTTCCGTAATATTATTGAGGAGGTAAAATTCTAGAAGAGAAATCTGGCAATTGTATGAGCTACACTTAATGTGTTTATATGCTCTGATTGTAGCACTAGTACAAGCCGTTTCTTAATAATTATATGTGCAACAGCTAGCATGTACATGCAACAGCCAATAGCATACAAGTAGTGTTATTACATGTTTAGTCTTGAATGTAGACTTCCTAATTCATTTCAAGTGCTTTACTTCGGTTCCTACTGCATCAATTTTTTCTCCTTGTATCTGCTTCGTAGCCATATAATGCGTATGGCACACTGCAGTGTGCTTAACTTAAGCAGCTTTGGTTAAATTTTAACCCCTCTCTATCAGCTTAAGTTAAGTTTTAAGTTTTTAGAGTAGTTAGTTATTTAACATGTTATTGGAACAGGAGGCCCTCTGTTCAACTCCTATCTTTACCCTTATTTGTTGTTCGCATGTTGGACATTGTTACGGAAATTTGGGTTTGGCCCGCATGTGAAGGGCCATGTTAAGTTGCTAAATTTAACCCCTCTCTTAGCATATTATTGTTCATGTGATGTGCATTGTTATAAAAATTTGTATTCGGCTCACTCGTGAGTGTGTATTAAGTGGTTAAGTGTAACCACTTTCAATCATCTTAAACTTACTTTTAGAGTAGGTGATATTTTAATAATAAGCAAAGCCATTGTAATTTCAACCTCTGATCAATCTAGCTCTATGGCTGTACTGTAAGCAGAATGGCAGAAAGCACTCTATTCAATTGGGGGTTCAGAGGTGAAGAAGTGGTCTTTGCAGCTAAGAAGATCTTTTCCTGATGGGATGCCTCCTAGCAGCAATGGCACTTCATTGCAGCAACAAGAGATGAGTTTGCTGCAAGAGAGGACACTGCCATCTTCTCCCAGTCCTCTTTACAGTCCTCACTCAAAGTCTTCGGCTTTCATGAAAAGTGGTCTGGGACAATCTTCTGGCAGGAAACAGCTAATGGGAGGAGTAGACAACTCAAGAGGTTTGCTTCAGTGGGTGCAAAGCATCACATTCGTCTCGGTGTGTGTTGATCATTCACTGCAGCTGGTGTTTCCAGCTGATTCTTCAGGTAGCTTTCTAAACTTAGCTATTCATGATTCCTGCATCTGTTAAGTGTTTGTCATTGTTTGTTTTGCTTCTAATAATAATGCATGCCCTTGACAAGCTTAAATAGTGACTATTCGATTTATTTTGTACATATTATATTTCAAGGTCCCTTTGGCTGGTTATTTATGCATCTCTGTTCAATTGAAGTGTACCGCACTATTCTCTGACTGCCGATTCTTTTATCTCAGTTTTCGAAAGAACATCTGAACTGCATTACTGGCTGTGTTTTATTTTGGTGTTTCTTGTCTACTTCTGTTTGATATGGTGGTTACTTTTGTTGCAGGATCGACTCAAGGCAATAACTTCATGGGTCAACCAAGCTATCTGGAGGGATATACTCCCGTAAGATCCCTTGGTTCAACGTCCGCCTCCTACGTATTTATCCCATCACCAAGTATCCGTTTCCTCCCCCCTGCTCCTCTGCAGCTCCCTACGTGTTTGACTGCTGAATCCCCACCTTTAGCTCACCTTTTGCATAGTAAAGGCTCTGCTATTCCCCTATGTACTGGTTTTGTGGTTTCAAAAGCCGTACCTTCAATCAGAAAAGATTCTAGGAGCACCTCAAAGGAAGAGTGGCCTTCCATACTTTCTGTTGGTCTTGTTGACTACTATGGAGGTAACAACATTTCCCATGACAAAATTGCAAAGGGCAGTGGGAAACTGGGAGGGAGAGGTTTAAGCTCAGAAGCCAGGGATTTTGAACTCGAGAGTCATCTGGTTCTCGAGTGTGTAGCAGCAGAACTTCATGCTTTATCATGGATGACAGTGAGTCCCGCGTATTTGGAGAGGAGATCGTCTCTGCCATTTCATTGTGATATGGTTTTGCGACTTAGAAGGCTTCTTCATTTTGCTGAAAAGGAACTTTCTCGATGTCCAGAACAGTCACAGTTATAGGAGAGACTTATATGCAACCATGGTTTTTCCATTTGTACAATGTTTGCTCTCCTTGTCATTACCTTACTAGTTGTAGGATGAAAGATGAACAGGTAGGTTAAATAGGCAGAAAGTTTCTAGATTTCTCATGAAAGGGAAGGAGGAAAATACCACTGTATATGTAGGCATTGGGACAGGAGATAACAAACGCTGTACATAATATGGGATAGAGCACTGGGATTGAGTGAGGTTTGTAGGTCTTTTTTTAACTGTGTGTTTGCATTTGCAATGTATATTTTCCATCATATAAGCGATTGATTTAGATTAGGAATGTCCCTCCTCCCCCTGAGAAAACTTAAACCAGCTGTGGAACCATTTTGTTGTTTCCTTGTTAGCTGCTGCTCATGTTGTATCAGAAGGTCCTCCAAATGTATACCTACGGGGGTAAACCATCCTTGTTCTGGCTGAGAATGTCATAATGTATAAATACTTATTATTCCAGACAGATGAGCCTTCCTCATATAGCAGTAGTATTCATTCATACATTCTGATGTCAAGATGAGGTTGTATTCTGCCGTTTTTCTTTGTTTAAATTTTCTTATCGCCATTGATGATGGATGGTAGTAGTTTGTATGTTGCGTGATTCCTCTGGTCTCTATTGGGATAAGGTTAGTTTATGTAAAAAATCTATGGGATAGGTATGTCCACAAGATTCTTACTGAGTCCGACAGACACAGATTAAAATGGGAAAAATGTTAAAATACTTAGGCCCGAAGGCATGATTGATTGCAAGCAGATAATTTTGGTCTACGGCATGCTGTAAGATAAGTAATAAAGAACAAAAAAAAAAAAAAAGAGGAAAAGAGGCGGGGAAAAAGGAAAAGCAACATGAGCAGCAAAGCAATTGATTGGAAGGGCCCTCGAAAGCTTTAGCTTAGAGACAAAGTTGGAACCAAACACATATGTTGTACCCATGTTCATGATGACTATTGTTTGGCCTTTTATCAGAAACCCATGTGCATACCAAATTGTGTTGTTTTTTTCCTTCTGTCTTACACAGAGAATGAGAATAAGGTAATAATTCGATAACATGACACTTTCCATCTTACTTGTTATATGAGAGATTTTAAATTTGATGCACTTTAAAGACATTTATGTATTGTAATCTTGGTAGTTTCTCTCATAGATATATCTCTTCTAGACGACATACTTTCTCTTTCTTGAGTTAATCTCCAATCATATATATATATATATCAAATAGAATAGAATAATGTATATGTGAAGTTAGAGAGGAGTATCTGTTTTTGCTTTGCTAGACACGTGGTTGTTAGAAAGAGTATCTCAAAACCATGTTCATTTTGAGAAAAATCACTCCGGCAATGTAATTGTTTAATAAGAGCACTTCTTTAATGATGTCTTTTCCAAATGCTTTTGGGGATTATGGTCTTTTTAGTGGGTTTTCATACTTTAGGCAAAGGCAAAATAATAAAAGGAGAAAAAAGAAATGTTTAGCTAAATGCAAATGAATGAGAATGGGATGCTTCCTTTCCATTTTGATTCTTTGTGCCATTGACTTTGTGGGTGGCCAATGGCCACTATTTAGGAGAATAATCCAGAGAAAAATGAACAATTTTGTGGATGCATCACTTGGGGAATGCTACAATATTTTTCTTTTTGGACTGAAGAAATAATCATCCGAAACACTATTTCATTTGACAGATTAGGTTAGGGTGACCTGACCTTATATATATATATATATTCAAGTAGTAAGGTTGCGTAATGTTGGTGAAAAAATACGCTTATTCTTTGGTAAAGGGGAAGGGGAAGTTCAAATGTCAAGGAGATTCTTCTAAAAGCAAAGAGCATAGTGCAGTGGATGGGAACTTGCAACTGTCTTTACCTTTTCTTTAAAGAAAAAAAAATTGACAAAAATACATGCTTCAACTGTGATGTTGCACTTTGAAATCCTCTTCAAAGCTGAAAAATTGGATCTTATGAAAATCCCTCATTTTTTTTTTTTTTTTGGATTTTATTATCTTCAGGGGAGACGTGAGAGAGGATGGACAGCAAGCAGAATCAGAATTAATGGTGGTGGTAATTCAAAACAACACTAGAACACAAAGCCAAGATCTTTGATTACTGATAACCTACAATTGAAGTACATACAAAGTACACACGAATGAAGGCAGAACAGAAAAGAAAAAGGAGGAACTCAACCCCAAGAAATCTCTCATATTAATTCATATCAAACAAATCCAACACTGTTAATAACAAATGTTAAGAACATCTCTGATAGGCCTACTTCAACGAGTGCTGATAATTCATCCTGGGTGTTCAGTAGAGGAAACTGAAAGCAAGAGCTGCAAAGGAAGCAAAAAGGGTAGGGACGAATATGGAAGCATCAGAGGCAGGGCTGGGAGCTGGAGCATCAGCAGCAGAAACACCTTTCATGCCAGAGACAGCCAAGCTCATGATCATCAATGCAACAATAAACATCTTCATTTTCATTGCCTCCATTTTCTCTTCTGGAATGTATTAGGAAAAAACCCTGCTACTATTCCTCTTTCAAGAAAACTCTGATCCTTAGAGAGGAATATGACAGGCTGTGGGGGAGTTATGGGTCATGCTGTATATATATAGCTGAAGCAAGAGGAGAGAGAAAGAGACTTGATAGCTGGCCAAATGGGATGGTGGCCTAAAAGTTTCAATTATCATTGTCCTTTTTCGGACTTGGCTCAACAGTTAAGTTGGCAACACAAGTTAGAATCATTATCAGCGCTTTGACAAAATATACACCTATATAGTAGGAAAATACAAGTAAAACGCAAGGCAAGGCACCAGAAGAATAATCAGTTCCTGATATGCTTAGTCATGCCATAAAAACAGTTATTTGGAAGCCATTATCCAGTTTTATGACTTCAGAATATTAACTTGCAAAATCCTGAAAGACAGCTCTTACGACACAGTGGATACATCTCATAACCGTCACCCCGTTTGATCAAAAAGATATGGCGTTTATAAGCAGAGGTATTGCTACATGACATTTGTTATTTCCTTCTTGGGAAACTGAAAATAAATAGAATATCATATTTACATGAGCTTAATAATTGAAGCTAAAAGCAAATAGTGCACCCTCAAAATTTGACAGGATGTCTAATCCAGATCAAATGAACTTGAAAGGAGCTAAAGAAGGCTTAAAATAGTTAGCCAGATAATACACAAGATGACCTGGTTACTAGTGTCAAATAAAAGGTACGTGCGTAAAATTGGGTTGAGAGGGCAGATTCACACCTTATTTGCATGTGTTTCAAAATTGACGTACTTCATTCCAATCCAAGCTAAATAACAGCAGTCATCAAGTGTTCACCTGCACCGTCAGAAATGGTGATGCTTAAAATCCTTGAAATACATATTAGTTTAGTGACCTCACTCACTATCATTAAACAAGTGGTTATAAGTAGGACACTGTTGAAATTATGAAAATAGATACTTCTATCGATGGTAAAATCTCCAATATTGCCAAGAATAAGCCTTATTCTTTTGGTGATGCCAGTGTTGGACTTCCATCTTACTTCATCTCCAAACTATGACAATATAGCCAAAGAAGATTCCACCGCCGCAACTTAATTGA
Source organism: Marsdenia floribunda (assembly GCA_035583425.1). Classification (NCBI taxonomy): domain Eukaryota; kingdom Viridiplantae; phylum Streptophyta; class Magnoliopsida; order Gentianales; family Apocynaceae; genus Marsdenia; species Marsdenia floribunda. The sequence continues at coordinate 10,910,751 of JAXGGT010000169.1, read as the reverse complement.
ATCACTGTATTTTTGAAACAAAGTACAGAACTCAAGACTCAAGAGAGACACACAACTACAATAGACACATCTCCATCATCATTTGAGAATTCTGACTATTGGATATATTAGTCTCACAAAACCAATGTTTTATTTTGATATTTGAAATAATATCCGACTACAATGTCTTTAAATGGTAAGAAATTAATATATATATATATATATCACAGTGATGCATTTCCTCCACTGAAACTGAAAATACAGTAGTTTCTGGCCCAAAGACATAAGAACTTTCATGAGTAAGTAATAATAAAGGGAACAAAAGAAACGAACATTCTTACTGTGCCCAAAGCTACTCGCTCTTGTGTCAGACGAACCTTCTTTTCTCCCCAACCCAATAGTTTCTGTTTCAGAAGAAAGGGAACACTGATGTAAAGGGAAACTGAGCAGAATACTCCTGAATGCACGGTTGGAAAATTCATCATATCAAATTGATAAGTAAAGGAACATCAAGAGATGCTGAATCTAATTATGTCACAGTCACATCTTCCTCTTCATTTCCCCTGCATGGACTACTTCAAAACGTTCTCCAGAAACACGTTAGAACTACTAAAAGCAGAAATTAATGACGGTAAAGATTATAAGGCTGCCCTATGTTTGAATTTGTACTTGGTATAACAAACCTGCATATCTTTCCATAGAGAGGCTTTTTCATCCGCTTAAGTATAGCAGGGAAGAGATATATCAACTATGAGAGGGCCTCTCTAAATTAATACATGAAATACCAAGAATATTTTTGGGTACTACAGATAAGATATACATCAAAACTTAATTCTTAATAACTAACAATGGTAAGGATCTAGTTCCAGAAAAAATGTAGTACAATTAAGATAGCTAGTGCAGCCTCTCTCACCAACAGAAAGTTAGGGAACTGTCTTTCTACCCTCCAAAGTAACTCCTGAAAATGTATCACTATCTCTGAAAGATGCATCAAGCACCAAGAGATCTTTTCACATGATGAAAGATTACAATTTATGAGGTAAAGCCGGGGATGAATGTGAACTATTCAACCACAATTACATCAACATTCACCACTGAAACATAAACGGATTTCATTAGGAACCAAAAAATTAGTAAAAATTTCTATTACAAAGCTACATTAGACATTAATGATTCTACATGTTACCAGACTGACTTCTCAAGGGTTTCTCCCCACCTGAAACTACCTTCTGAATCAATGGAAAACTGAGAACTAATCCTACAACCTCTGTCCATCATTTCTTAACCTAACTTGCTCATGTGCTTTCAAAACTTCCAACGAGAAGCTCTCTAGAGCCTTAAAAATTGGAACTAAACCTCCCTGTACACTACTTGAAGCTGCATCATGGACTATTTTTACGGCATCTCTGTGTCTTGCTTTCTCTTCTGCCAATCTCTTTCCTACTGTATCCAAATCCACCTTTAGGTCATCCAATCGTGAAACTCTGCCCTTGGATGGAACAATAGATGCACTATTTCTGTCTGACATAGTATCTTTTTCACGCTCTGTTCTTTTTTTGTCCATATGAACAGTTTTAAGCTGATCCTTGAAATCCTTTGAAAGATCATCAGCTTTGAGCCTCTGACGCTGCTCCTCATCTTGTTTTTCCCAGAGCTCCCGCAAACTTGAAGCAAAATTATTCATAGCATTTGCCACTGTAGTTTCAGAAATTGTTCCCATTGCTTGGTACCAATCATTACAGATAACAAATACTGGAGGAGCACCAAGGCGACCAGGGGAGAAGGGAGCAGGCCCATCAGCAGTTTCTTCTGGTTCATATAGAAGACATCGCAGAAGCCACCCATTCAATGACTCCACATAAGACTTCTGGGTACTAATCCAATTATTAAAATGTCCCAACCACGTCCGTAGCTCCATCTCAAGTTCAAGAGTTGCTCTCAATCCCGAGTCCTCCTTCTGGAAACTAGTATTTGCTTTCAAAGCTCGAACTTTGCTCTCCATGATAGCCTGGAACTGTTTCTGGTGGCATCTGAACATGGACTTCCACATTCTGATTAGCCTGAAAATCATAGCAAGCAATGGACATCAAAAAGAAAAGGTGATGAATATCAAATATATTGTAAAAAATAACAAAAGAAACCAGCATGGTCTTGAAACAAGCAAAAGAATTACAAATAACAAATGAAACAATTGGAGCCAACTAACCAAGAAAGCAACTCAATTTTTACACATCATTAAGGGAAAAGTTGAAACAAGATTGAAAATTCATAATTCATTGCCAAAATGCAGAGCTTGACTGTACTTGGTTATCATTCTTAAAAAATTCTGAAAAACACTTTTACCTTCAAAATTTCTATCACGTCCAACTTTCAAATTCTCTATCGAAACTCATGAGTCCACGCTTTCACATCAAATATGCTATATTAAGAACTTTTTAATTAAAATTACATCTTCAAACAATATGACAACTATATTCCTGAATAATATTATCACAATATCTGACACTTGGGGACCACTTGGTGCAGGTTCATATAGTTAAAAAGAAAAGGGGGGAAAAGGCCATGATTTATCTTGGGAATGAGAGAGAAACCCTATGCATAAAAATATAATTTCATTCAAAAACTGATATCTAAACCAGGCCTACCTTTAAATAGAATGTTGAAAATCTAAACGTAATAGAGCTGGAAAACTAAATGATAAGCAAATTACAAAAAGCCAGACTTTTAACCCTAAAATACTACTACTTTACTACTATTTCTAAATATGTCATGAATCACGAGTATAATCTCTTATTTCATTCTCAAAACAAAGCAAAACTTTTATTTAAAAAATAAATAAATTGAATCTGAATACATTTATTCAATTGCAATCATTATATCATCAGTGAAGCAAGAATGTGCTAGATCACAAGAACTGTATCCTGTAAAACGTCTTCTCTTTGTAGCTGAGCCCCTTTTTTCTTGCCTTTTCTTTCCATTTGATAATTTTTTTATACATAGATGTCCATACATAACAATGTAAAAATTCTAAAATATATCAAAGGCAAAATCCAAATTATATTTAAAACATTGAATATAATGTTTCTCTTCTAGTTTTTGTTTTCCGAGAAGTAAATGGGAGCGGAATTGTTTTGATGGCAGAAATGACTATTACAAGTTATTTGCAGACAAATTCAGTTCTTCAACAAAGTGCAAACAACATGAGGTGAAGATTGGTTAATTTCTTCTCCATAGAGCTAGATATACAGGTAAATTAACAAGAAGTTAATCTGTATCAAGGCATGTTAACAGTGAACTTAAGCATGAACATACCCATGAATCAACTCAGCGACCTGGGGCTGCAATTCCTCATCCCTCAGCTTGTCTATCCTGTTTGATATGGAACCAATTGTTTTAATGCAAATGTTGAGCTTTGTCAGCAATTTTCTAATTGAAGCCCGGACAGGTTCAATTTTACTAGATTCAGCACCTTGCTCATCCAAAGTCCGCAGCCTCTTGCACAGCTTCTCATAAATGACCCTAAGTCTTTCCTCATCCTAAAACCAAATAAGAAGCTTGACCACATTAGGGTCAGATAACTATCAATAAAGCAAAAATGACAATCAGCATGCAGCTGACAAATTTGATTGTTGATACACGGTTGATGTGAGATTTAATTACATCATGCAACTTTTAGACATCTTCAAAACCAGAATAAACACAAAGATGTAGACTACAAAGGCCAAAATTTTCATATAACCTCAAAGTATGCATGTTAATCCAGTGCAACCCGGAGAGCAGATGAGGAGTTGGGTAATCCAATCAAAAAGGGGCATTAGTTCCGTTTATAATGTTCTGAGTGGAGTACTAGACAAGCAGTAGGAATGGAGTTTCTCATGCACCCAAAATAATAGAACTTTTAAGAATATAAAGGTGCATATACAACATATACATCAGGCACAAAATTTTCAAAATTTAGAATATAAGATTAGCTGGAAATGAACTAAAATTATGAATACAACAGTATACTATGCCATACGATTAAAAAAGACACCTTTGGATAATTTTCTAGAAGAGACGAAAATCTGTCTAGTTATACTTCATTCCTTATCTATAATTAAAGTACTTCACGACTGGTAGTGTAGCAAATTGTTGACCATCAGCCCATTTTAAAAGATTTTTAACGCATCAAGAGCAATATTTGGAGTCAGACGTGTAGCATGAGACAAGATCCAAGAGAATCTCTTTCCTGGAGTTTTTCTTTTAATTCAGGAGACCAATTGAACCAGGAAACCAACCTATTGAAGAAAATTTATCAAAAGAAAAGACAGAAATGCATATAATTCAACATATTTGGATCCATAAACTTATTTGAACCCTTTTTCCAATAAAATTCAGTATAAAAATTCTTATTTACCCAATAAAGACTGAGTTTTCATGTAGTTGTACCTTTACTTCCTTGTATAGTTTCTTCTCCCATGCATATAGTTTCTCCAATGTACATGAAAGATTACATGGCTTTCCCGCAATGTCCCAGTTGATATCCCCAAAATAGGATTTCGCCATTTTCATTGTTTTAGCAGCTAACCTTACTGAGCGCCTTGAGACTGGATATGTTGACAAGGATGGTGACATCAGGTACAAAACCCTTGACAAAACCACTGCATTAAATAAGCAGAAATTCTGTAAATATGCTGTCAACATATATACACAAAATCCTTTTATCTTCTGTTTTTTCCCCCTTCTTTTTTCTTTCTTTCTTTCTTTTTTTTTTTTTTTTTTTGTGGGGGAGAGGGGTGGCTGGAGAGGTGACAATTTTTGCTAAAAGAATACAAGTAAAACAAGGTGATTATTATCACCAACAAAATGTACGTTTAGGTAAACAAAATATATGGTGCTTAGGTCGAAAAAATGTTTTCCACATTCCATAATAGTCAATGTTCATAAAATTACATTGTGAGAGGCTTTACAGTGTGAAGGGGAACCATGTTGAGCTACAAAACACTCCTTCCTAGAATTAAGCATCTACATTTCTATTCTGTACTATCCAAATACATATCTCTTATTTCCTAATATAGATATCTTTTCCATCCAAAAGTAACACAATTAACCCCTTTAATTGAAAGGGATGACCTCCCAACTCAGATCCCACCATTAATTACTCTTATTTTTCAAAACAAAAAAAAAAAAAAGAAAAAAAAAGAGGAGATTAATGAAGGTAAGACTGTAATTATCTTGGCATATATTATCATAAAGGTAGGAGATTGAATTTTGGGCAGAGAAAAAACTTCATAATTTGAATAATTTCTCCTTCCTCAATCCTTTCAGAAATTCATATATAAATTTTGGATGATTATCCTATTCAACATGTGTATTACTTTTTACCCATTTTAATCCCTATTGCATTCAGTTTATAAATTTCTTATCTTATGAAAATTCATTCCATCAAGAATTGCAATATTTTTCCAATAAATTTTTACATGCGGCAGGCACTTACATTTTCTTTAGGGGTAAAATCCATCCAATCCACTCATTTCACTCTTATTAGCCCATCCACCAATAAAGAACTGGCAATTGATCATGTTCATTTTGTTCCATTTCTTGGTCTGCTGGTATATCCAGCATTAATAGATTGGACTAATTTTCTTATTTATCACCAATAAAATGTCAAATCACGTCCAGTACACAGAAAGTCACTGTAAAGAATATTGTAGTTCTTAACTAAAGGATCAAATGGGCGAATTGTATGAGATATGAGATCAAAAAAGTAGGAAAAAATTGTAGGGGATAAAATGAAATACATCAGAAGCTAAATAGGATAGTCCGCCATACTTTGTAAGTAGTGAAATCACACAAGTGGTGAAACTTTATCTATGCATACTGAACAAACTACATTTTTCCAGATAATTGGATAGACAGCACCAAGTCCATCTAGATCTTAATGTAAAGCTCTATAAAGGCACAACCAAATGAGGAAAAGATGCTCACTTCTCCTAACTTCTAATCCTGTAGTACATTTAAGGCATGAAATGTTTGATATATGCTTTGAACAACCACAGGAATCAGTAAATTTAGGAAAGAAGGCAAGCATAAAACTTCAGACTCTGAGAGGTTAGAGTAGAGTAACCTATGAATTTTGCAACATTTATGAACTACGGGAGCTAGTAAAGGAATGAGACGTAAAACATAATAGCAGTATTTCACTATGTAGCATCAGAAATAATTTGCAAAGAAATAAAAAGGTGACAATGTGAGCTATAAGCCATCTTATTAGCCTAATGAGCAGCAGAGCCAACAGTCAAGCAATGAGTAAAAGAATAAGATGACTGGTAAGTTAAACAATACCTCTAATGAAGTTAGGTTGATAAGGCAGCCTCCCAACCTCAAGCATCAGTGCTACCTCTTTGCCGTTATCAGAGGCAACTGCAAACTCATCCCTGATTTCAGCAACAACTTCCCGAAGATCCCTAGTTCCATGAGGTGATAATGTAGTCAAGCTGCTGAGTTTAGAGGAATCAATTTCATGCTTCAAAGTCTCATCCACCTCAAAGCTCACTTCTTTCTTCTTCACATGCACATCTTCCGGGCTCTTGGATGATAAGATAGAATCAGAACTGCTCTCTGTCAAATTAATGGATCCTGTAGCTTCACTCTTGTCGGACGGCACTGCCCCCAAACTTCCCTCCTTATACTGTTGCGAAGATGAAGTTTGTTTTGCACTGCCCTCAGTAGTCTGAAAAGGTACATCCTTTGGATTACTCTCTGCGCTTGTTTGAAAGGATATTCCTCTGTAACCAGCATCATTATTCTTCCGCAATGGTACTCTCTTTGAACTGTCCTCACTGCTCAATGGCACAGGTCTAGACCCTGAAGTACCCTCACCTGCATAGCTTCTTTTCACATCCTCACTCACCCGTTTCCCCTTCTGCGCATCTCTAGACACCTCATTCTCCGTTTCCTCCTCCAAATCCGGAATGCCCTCCCTCTTCCTCACTTCAGTGGAATCTGGACTACTAGCGCTCGATCCCTTGCCATATCCATACTGCGCGTAATAACCAGCATAGCCACTATCATATGCATCAAAAGGGTTCAAGAAATCCCAAGTGGAAGCCTTGGGCGACGGAGGAGGCGGTGGATCTGGTCGGCTACCCTGTTTCCTTCCATCCGAACCCCTCTCTGGTTGCCCATGAGGCCCCATGGGGTATCCATAAAATCTCTCGCTCTCAAACGGTTGAGAAAAATAGGAATGCGAAAACCCATTAGTCACTGGCTCTGCCTCATGAATCACCGTCCTCATAACCGGCGAAGGCTTCTTCATGTAATAGACGTTAGTGTTCCTGAAATTCGTATCGGGATTCTCGTAAGTAGGCGGCTCCCAAGCTTGATACGGCTGGTTCGGTCCAAAAAAACTGGGAAACGGCCCCCAATATGCTTCAGGGGGCGGGGCATTCATCATTCCGTAACCAGGAAGCAGCTCATTATTCATCATTCCATAACCAGACGGCATGCCGTACATAGCAGCATAACCAGGGGGCGGTTCGTTCATCATCCCATAGCCATACCTATTGGGATAGGGACCCGAATCATGATGAGCGTGGATATTTTCATCTTCACTATCGAAGCCGTGATGATGCATACGATGATGACTCGCATCAGAATCATCGTCGGAAGACAAATGCACATGCGAATCGCTGTCATCATCATGGCGGTGGCCATGGTGGACATGCGAATCACCGGAACCCGAATCGTCCGAACTCAAGTTCTTGGGTTTTCTCTTGTTTAATTTACCTTGATGTTCATAATTACCTTTACTCTTTTTGTTTCTCTTCGCTTCAACATCGCCGTCGACTTCTTCTTCGTCGTCGTCGTCTAAGGAATGCAATGTGACCACGGGAGACGAAGCGGCAGTAGTGGTAGAAGAAGAGGACGCGCCAATAACGAGTTCTTCCTCCACAAACTTTCTGAGTGCATCGCCGACCCCTTTGAGGGAGCGGAAGTAGGAAAGGTGTGCGGCGGCGAGGGCATAGCGGTGATCGGCGGCAGCTTTAATCAAATCCCTTCTCTCCCTGCAGCGAATCACCAAAGGCAAGTCGTCGACCTTGGAGCCACTGCAGCCCATATCCCAAAAAGAATCAAACGTAGCCCGAATCCGAACCCGAAAGTTCAACGTAGCATAGCTGCTGCTGCTGCTGCTCTATCACTACCAGTCGATTTCTTGCTGTTTCAACCTCTACAATTTCCACTACTACTACTACTACTGCTACCGCTGCTGCTGCTGTCACCAATCCTAATATTAGTTCTCCTCCTCCGCCTCTGGTCATGTCTGTAGGTTCCCGAACTGTTGCATTGTAGAGAACTTTCCAAATTCAGTCGACGCAGATCCGTCCGGACGAAGAAATTGGATTTTCTTCTTCTCATTAATTAATCAATTAATTAATAATATTATTTATTTATTTATTAATTACTTACTATATATATCAATAAGGGAAAATGAGAAGTTTTGATGAACTTACAGAATTGTTAAGCAGAAGAATTTTGGAAGCTTGGAGAAGAAAAGTAGATGAGCTTTTTTGGAATTTTTTTAAAAAAAAAAAAAAGAAGGAGAAAAGAGGGGGTACAAGTTTTAATGAGTAAGGTACAACATGCGATTGAAATTAAGTTTACGCGGTAATCAACGCAAAGACTGTCCAGCTTTTGGAAATTCCACCTTCAAAAATCTCCAAATGGAATTTTGTGTTTGACTTTTACCAGCGTTTTTTTTTTCTTTTGTTTTTTTTGGGCAACTTTATGAACATTTTTTTTTTTTTTTTACGATAGTACTTCAAATTTTTTTAATTCAAATTAATTTATTTAAGAAAATTTAATAATGAGAAAATAAATTATAAAATACTCGAGTGAGATTATCTCTACACAAAAAATATATATTTAAATTAAAATTATTTGATGCACATTAAACCAATGTTATTGATAAAAAATTATCTTAAAGAAGGAGCATATTAATGTAAAAATTCAAAAAGATATCTAGTTAGAAAAAATATAGGCAAATTGGCATAAATAGTCCCCAAACTATGGCCTTTTGGTGACATTGGTTCCCGAACTATTTTTTTGGTGACATTGGTCCCCAAACTACAATTAATTGTGTGACATTGGTCCCTGGGGTTAGATTTTATGTCAAACTACTGTTAATCTTCAAAAAAAAAATAAAAATAAAAATAAAAACATTATACATACATATACGGTAAAGAACACACTTGATTAATTTGCGGGAAGGTGTGTTCTATATGC
>JAXGGT010000169.1:10880754-10891620 GCA_035583425.1 Marsdenia floribunda | reverse complement strand
TGTCTTTTATAGGTACTTAATGCTTCTGTTGTTCTTTTTTGACCACAGTTCTCACCTACTAGCTAATCATGTATTTTTATCCTTTGTTGTAAGAGGCTCTCCTCTCAACTGGATGGCTTTCCTTCTTGTTTGTTCAAGCAAGCACGGAGCACCCCTATTCTTTTCTCATCTTGTAGAAGGAATGATTCGATCTAGAAAAGAAACTATTCTTTTGCAGCTAATTATTATGCATTCTTAGAATAATTTTTCCACTAGCCAGAAGGCAAGAATCAATAACTAAGAGTCAGTTTCAAGATTGGTCATTTTTATATGAAGATGGATTACGTTTACACGAATGTTGAAGTAAAAACAGTGCAAAGTTACTAGGGTAAGATATATTAACGAGACTGATTTCTTACCAGAAAAGGGAGGGTTACCAGTACTGGATCGTATCCCAAACCCGATTATGATTTTGCCATCTGGTCGGTGTCAATCTCTGACCAGACCTAAACGTAGAGGTGGCGGACAGTCGGCTACCTGCCTCAACAAGAAGTCGAGGGCTTTGGTGCCGGAGAGGAATGGACTTTTGACTTCTGGTTTGGTTTCGCATGCGGATGCTGCATACATCCGACGGAGACCAAGCAAGGATCAGAAAATCATTGGCGGAAAATGTTGGGGATTGATGGCATAGGATACATGTTCTTGGGACTAATTTTGACATTTCCATCTGGTCTCCGAGAAGCAAGCCCAGCATCGGAAGAATCGCTTGGATTAACCGGAAGGCCAGCATATTTTGAGTTCTATGGCATTCGACTTTGCTGATGTTAACTGGAAGGCTCCTCACAGGAATGGAAGTAATGAATTCCCCTTTCGTGTCAAAAGAATTTTTACAGATAAAATGTGGTTTAAAAAGAAGAAAAAAAAAAAAAAAAAACTCCGTTCATTTTGATTACATTTCAGAAAATGAAAAAAATAGAAAGATTTATATACAATTGCCGCTGCCTATCAAACACTTCAAAATTGCAGCTGAATCACAATCCAATTCAGCCGCCTTTCTTCTCTGTAATTGAACTGAACAAAGATGAACCCTAATGATTTTTCCTATGTCTTCTAATAATCATTTACATGGTTACGCTCTATTATATATTCTTACAACATCTACTCATATACACGTTCTTGGTCCCCGAAAACCCTCCCAAAAGAAGTGAAACCCGATCAAGTTTTTCAGAACAGGGAAGAAGGCCTCCCAACCTCATAGGACATCAGGGATTCTCTGTACTGACAACTGAAGGCACAAGATCAATGCAGTTCGAAGAGCTTATGACCTGAAGAACATTGATCCAGCTCAAATTAGAATCAGATACAACAAGGTCATTGAGGCAACAAATCATGTGGAATTTTTAAGAAATTTACCTTTCAAAATCTTGTGTTGAGCTGGAAAACCTATATTTGCGAGCTCGTGAATATGCATCCAACAAACAGTCTGTGATCCTTTTCACAGGAGCTCCAGATGCTAAAGGAGAAACTGTCCAACTTCTGAGTGCAAGCTATAAGGCTTCCAAAGTCACCGAGGCTTTAGTAAACACAGAGAGGACAAAAGGCGCTTCTTCTCCTGGATGTATTGTTGTAGGCACTATGGTGTAACCCTTTGGATCAGGATCAAGAACCATTTCACATGATATTTCCCGAGAATTTACATAATCTGTACCACCAACCGATTCATGCAAGTAGATGTTATAAGCAGCACGACGTCCGCGTGTCTTTAGTATCCTCATTCCAATATAAAACATCATCGAATCATGGCTAGATTGATAATTCCTGAAGCCAGCTGTTGTTCTTGAGAAGCTCACACCCTGTAGATAAAAACTCAACATAAGTGATTCAGCTTTGGTCAACCGGGAACCAATAAAAACTGAAACAATCATGAAGAGAATCTGAGATATTTACCTGTGTTAAAGTGATAAATACGTGTATGGGTAAGGATGCATCAGGCCCAGTAGCTCTTAATCTAAACTGTGGGTTCTGATGCCATGTATCATAATCCTGGCAACCCCCAGCGCTGTAACCTCGCCATTGACCATGGACAGAATACCGCATCTCTGGAGGGTAAACACGGCAAACGTATATTGACCTGAAATGGATCTGAAAGTCTTGCCAGGACATCCAGAATATTCCGTCTTTTGCCTGTTTATGTAAATTTACAAGGGAAATTCAAGTAACTGAAAACACTGGAACAATACTATGCAAGAGATAGAGCAACTGCACTTACCTGTGGAACATGTTTGAGCTTGTGTTTCATTCTATCAGTCCATTCTGGAGACGTATCAGACCAAGGGCCATTCCACTCTACCTCACTTGCCCATGGATTTCGTATCTGAACAAGTTTGTGGTTGTCTACATCACGTACCTAAGCATAATTTCAAACACAATGATCAATCACTTCATTTCAACCGCTCTTAGATGGTGGTAATAGCAGCATTCTTCATTTACAGGTTATCAAGAAAAAATACCTGCAATATTGAGTATGCATGCCCCTGAACAATTCCACTAGAAGATATATGCACATCTGAACCTGAAGGGCTTCCAGCACCTAATAAGAAGCCCTCCTGTTTGAACCTTAACAGTTGGGACCACAGCCTCCCACTTGCAAGGTCAATCTGGGCTTCTGCACTTCTCATGTCAATCTCCTCACCAGCACCTCCTGTGAGGTCCACAAGAGCATCTTGAACAAGCCCTCCTTCTAATGCCTCATAAGAGCCATGAAGCTTTGCATAAGCCTTTTCCAGTAAAGACACCCATAATTCATTCCCCTTCCTGCTAGTGGCAAATGCTGGTTTACCAGGTGATTCGCATGGAATCCAATCATCAACCACAACGGGAACCCATTCACCCTGAAGAAATTTCCAGGGAGAAGTTAATTGTTGCAGGTTACAGATTATATGATTGAATAGCATCAAAGCAGGTAGATATTACGGCTGTCCTTGGATTAGCTTTTATTTGGGGAAGAGTGATACTTCTCTTCAAACAAAAAATGTCCTTAACTGGAAGAAATTGTAAAATTGCAAAATATACAAAAGGTTATCTGGACAACTCAAAATTAAAAAAATGAAACCTATTTGTAGGTCTTGAAATGCCTCATTGTATCAGCTCTCACGCTCATCACTTTATTCCAATAATAAAACCATCATTATTGTACCTATTATACCTATTATTCTCAAAATAAAAACCTTGTCCAAATACCAAGAGCTCACCTGAATACAGAAACGAACTGTGTATATTCCTTCCTCGTTATATTCAGGTGTAATTATAACTTGTGATATTGGTGAAACCTCAGTTAAGACAGCAACAGCACTCAGAAACCAACAATCACCCAACCGGCCCTAATGTAAAAACACACAGAAACAAAAGAAGTTAGGACAATACGTATTGATTATAGTATGCCTGTTGTTTGGAGAAAGAGAGAGAGAGGGTAACAGTTTCCTGCTGCATAACTCAGTACCTGACAAACATCAGAAGGATTTGCAGCACCTGAAAATAAACATGGTTGAAAATCCAAGCGCCTTTCCTTCACAATTTCAGTTGGCCTCATCCACTCAGAAACAACCTATGTGGATCAACCCAACCATGAGAACCGTAAGTACGAAGTTGAACAACCAAGAGGAAGAACACAAGTTAATTGCAAGAAAACTTGCCTGCAATTTTGATGGAGGGTTATCAGGATCAACAAACAATGAACGATCACTAGGAGGAAACTCTTGATCTGTGAACTGTGACTCTCCTCTCGCCAAGAGAGCTTCTTTTACAGCCAGTTCAACTGAAAGCATTTTTTGGTTAATTTCCACCATTGTTTCCATCCGAGGTTTTCTGAGTCGTCTAGCAAAAGAATCCACATCTAACACAACCCCCTCACGATCTGATCTCCTCTTCCTTCCACTGGAATATTGTCCATCCCAATCCACATCATCCCTGTCATAAAGATCCACATCCGCTGGATCACTGTCCCATTCTTCAACCTAAGCAAAGGACATCAAGTAACATCAGAATAAGGAATAAATATCTTAGGAGAAAATATCAAGAAATGCCAATGGGAAAATAGCAATTAGGATCAAAAGATTTTGAAAGCTGTAAAGAAAGTAATGTCAGACCCTGGAGGGAGAATCAGCCCATTGCCAGTTATCATCTGGAAGATCATTAGTGCCGTACTCGGCAGAGCCCATGGCAGTAGCTAGATTACTGATCTCATCTTCAGTCAAGCACCTTCCCCAAAGGAAAACATCCATTATATGCATCTTGGATTCAGCTCCTTCACTATCTGACCTCCCAAAAGCATCCATATCTATGGGTGGCCTAACTCCAACCCAAACTTCTGTTCCTTCCTCCCATATGCCATTATCCACAGAAAGAGGTAGCCCAGTCTGGTAGCCATCGTAACTACCATCTAGGAAGCATGTTGCCTCACCTAAATCAGCATCTATAGTGACTGTCACAATGTGCCACCTGGAATAGGTTACATGCAATTAAACAATGATGCTCGGATAAAGAGAATACAAAGAAAGAAAACATCAAATTAACTATTGCAGAAGTAAATAAAGCATAAGGGGTGTGCTAGACCTTCCATCAGCTATACTTGCAGCACCGATATTCCACTCTTTTGCAATAGTAGTTTGTCTATCCCCTTTAGCAATCCACCTTAGCCCAACCTGACCAGCTTCAATACCTTGTTCAGCGCCAGCTACAAGAATTTCCCAGCATTGTCTCTTCATAAACTCAGTACCTAGGAGACAAACTGGGCCAGATTCAGGCTGGATCATCACTGTAACAGAGAAGCTAACTTTATGACTTTGACAAACACTGAGATCAATCTGGCCACAGTGTCTGCCACTTGTTGTTGGTTCATCATCAAGAACACAGATTGTACCAGCAATTCCAGTCTGTAACACAAGTAGTTTGAAATACAGAATGATTGACAATTCACTATGCAGTTATATTTTAGAAAATTGAGTAAAGGAAATAGAAGAGAGGACAGTCACCTAGATTGTCAAGAAGGTGGAGAATCTTTCCATAAATTTATGCTACAGTTGGTTTCACCAGTTTTTTTTTTTCAAATGTTTTTCTCTTAAAAAACAACCACATATAGAATAAATACCTGAAGTGCACGGCGAGATAGTTGAGCAGATCGTATCCGTCGGGCAATGCTTGAAACCCTCTCACGTGCAAAAGAATCATCAAGAACAGAATCACCTCCAACTGCTCGGACAGCAGCTGCCATGGCTTCTGCCTCTCTGTTGCCAGCATTAGGAATTGATGACATGAGAGAAGCCTCTATTTCCTTCCACTTACGTTCTTCCTTCTCCAGAAGTGCCTTTCTTCTCTCTTTACCTTTACCTTCCTCTTCCCGTCTTTGCAACAAGATTTCCTCTTCCATTTCCTTCTCTCGGATATAGCTGCATGTGTCAAGTAACTTTTAGTACAATAAAAGAAAATGAATTGTTTTAGATGAACCAAAGCCTTAAAATAGACAAACATGTTAAACTAAAAGGATTAGACTCATTTGAAGGAATTTACCTCTCCTGTATTAGTTCAAATTGTCTTCGGTCTTCTGGCATCCATTTCTTAATCTTCTTTGCTGTTAAATCAGAGAAACCAATGCTATCAAGGAACAGTCTCAAACGAACTTCATCCTGTAAGAAAGCAAGGACAATGGTTACAGTTTGCACAATGAAGACTGTCAATGTACTTAAAGAAGCAATTCACTTCACCTGCACCCGCTCAGCCTTGGCAGTCAAGCCAAGCAAAAGAAGCAAGTAACCACCAAACTTGTCCCACATGTACACCCATTCAGTATCAATTGCCTCTTCCAGAGCTAGAATTCGGGCATGTGCACACATTTCTCTCCTGTGTCCAATGTCACTGGCAGGATCATGACCTAGAGTCCTGTTTCTCAGTCTACAGAAGAAAGATCCAGCAACTAGCTCTTCATTTCTCAAACGATCTCTTAATTTCATGACATCAGCTCTTGGAAGCACAAAATTCCCAGCCCTATCCCGCGTTACAGTGGGGTCACCAATCAAAAGAGCTGCAGAACTGGCAGACCTCTGTGGGGCAGAGTAAGTCCCAGATAAAGCATTTCTGGTCTGCAGAAAATGAAAGAAAGGATCTTCAGATTAATAAAGCGCAACCATCAAAGAGATGAATGCAAAAGAAAGAATTTTAGTTCTAGATGAGGTACAGGAAGCTAACAATTCACGCAATCAGATATAGCAATTTTAAACTTATGTATCTTGTAAAAGTTGATGGCTGGTGCCTTTTAGCTTTTCAAGATCCAAAGGAGGGACCAACTATGTATCCTAAGGCTTAGGTAAACCTTTTTCTGCTATGGAATAGGTAGCCGATTGACCAATGAAAAGGGTTCCACTTATCATGAGAGCTGTTGTTCAAAGAGGAATCACAGGTCTTTTGGCTGGGAGAAGCTAAACTACCTAGAGGTTAGCCTAACAGTGGCTGCAAACCCACTTACCATAACAGTTACCAAAGGATATTTTAGTCTTTTAAACCAAAAAAGAACATCTCAAAGTTAGCATCTGATGGAAATAGTAAACATACAACAGAAGCAAAAATCAAGAAGTTTTACAAAAACACAACTATATGACATCTTGGTGCAATTTTTACAATGTGTGACCAATTATTGTATGGGTATTGTATGGATGTATAAAATTAAAAGATGGGAGATTAATGAAAAATGATATCACCTTTGTAGCCGATCGTGCTATCGCCTGCACTACGGTGTCCTTACTAAGAAAATGAACCGCATCTTCCACCATCTGATTATAAAACATATGTCAGATAAAAAACTATGGTGCAGAATGTTGACATAGTTCCAGGAATCTTCAATCTTAAAGAGGTTCAAACACTTGGGCTTCTACTGCTGGAATTGGCAACTGAGAAAGAAAATGAGAAAAAGATCCTTTAGATCTACAATTTGGCAATAAATCCACAAACCTTAAGAGTCAAACATGGCCTAGAGACAGCAAACCCAAAAGCCACCACAAGTGTAATTGCTGACACAGCCGCACCAGCAAAGGGAGGATAGATTTTCAAACTAGCTACAACACCCCAGCCCTCAATGGCCAATGCAATACCATAAAGCAAAAGAAAAGCAGCACTGTTGAAAAATAAGTCATATGTCAGATAATAAGATGTCTACAAACCAAAAAGGGAGGACAATAAATTTACTAGTAAATTTGTGCATTCCAAATGAAAAAAGATACTCTTCAAATACCTGACATTTTTACCACAATCTGCATGAGCATCATAAACATAAACCGGCACAACCCTTGGAGAGTAGACCACAATAGGAGGTGAAAGCAACACCTGTCAAAGAAAAGGTAAGGAATACAACAGCAATAATTGCCCATTATATTAAATAATACATAAGGAGGCAAAAGAACTAAAAAATGAATTCATAACCAGATAACTCACAGTCAATGCCCTTCCAGCTAGGAGGAAAAGAAATGAGAAGTAACCAACAGATGCACCAACAAAAGCTTTACCTATAACCAGAGGGGAAAAAAAAGCAAAAAGATAAGGAGAATTACAAAAGAAGAGGAAGTAGAAATAGAGAAGGAAAAATTAAATAAACAGGAACAAAAGATAAAACTTTGATTCTTCTGTAGACTTCATGCAAGAAAGTACTCTTACCATGAAACCACCCAACTAGAAATGCAGCCAGGGCCAACAGAAACGCAAGAAAACAAACAAATAACATCTGTGCCCTTGTCAAATAAAAATTGTTTGTCGCCCAGTATTGAACAACACCAATAGCTAAAACAAGCAGAAGCAGAACTAAAAGAAATGCCACCCCAATCTGTTGCATTATAAACAAAAATTTGTTGGACATATAAACACACCAATTCAAACAAGATTCAATAACATGATGGTGCAAGCTTACCGTCCATGGTTGTATAATTACTATAATGGCAGAAATAGCACCAAGCAGCAGAAGAAGCCCTATTGAAATGAATATGTAAGCGCCTCTAGAAAGTTTCCAATTATCATCTCTCCTGCAGATGAGGTTCCACAGCATGGATATAAGGAATTCAGTCAACACTACAAGGGCATATGTACAAAGTCATGTAGATTTACATACCACTTAAACAAACCAGAGCAAAGAGACAACAAGGCAGGAATACAAATCAATGGGAGCAAGGCAGCAAGGAAATCAGCCTTTGTTGGAACCTGATCACTCCTAGAATTCACAATCTCCATATAGGAAACCCCACAAAATGACACAAGGACAGCTAAAAAAAAAGTCACAAAGGCAACATTAAAGGAAAATAAACTTATAGCTTTCATTCTATTCAAGAAAACAAGAATGTGAAAGAACAGATACAATGATAGTCAGGAGTGGACATACCAGCAAATATTCCAATGCATATAGCAGACGAGAGTGAGAATCGATAAGTAGCAAACCAGGAAACGATAGGCAGTACACCAGTAACTAATAAAGCAATTGCAGAAGCCATCGCCCAGCCAAGGTACACAGATGAAGCATATGGAGATGTAACACTGTTCTGTCCACCAGTCCATCCCTTGTAGTCTAAAACATCTAAAGGCTTTGCGGACACTATTGCACCCAGAGCAACAACAGAGCCAGTAAATAAGGCCATGGAGATGAAGAGGATAATACCCTGAAATTGTATGATGGTATTATTAATTGTAATTAAATTCAATCTTTCTCTATTAGCTTAAGCTTTTAGAGCAAGTGGTAATTTAACAAGGTGATAATTTCACATGCCATCAAAACAAAAAGTCCCATGTTCAACCCTTGGCTCCACCCGATTTGTTGTTTATTGTGCACATGTTGAGCCTATTATTGAGAATTTGTGTGTGGCCCTCACATGTGAGAGGGTGTGTTAAGTGAATAAGTTCAACTGCTCTCTATTAGCTTAAGCTTTTAGAGAGGGTAGTAATTTAAAATGAAGCAAAGAAGCTCAAAGTTGATGACCTCATACTCATCACTGGACAATAACAACTAAGAGCATGTGAACATTTGACAAACCGACTTCATTCCCAATATTAAAAATACAAATGCTGATCCCAAGTAACTAAGAGCATGCCATTTTTAGGGTCGAAAAGTGCATAGAACTCATATATTTTGGATTGTACTCATGGATATTATCAATTCTTTACTATAAAAACCCATTAATTTTAAACTCACACAAATAGCTACATCTTACTCGTGATAATCTAAGTATGCTTAACCTCACATATTAGAGATTCTCTATCTATGGGTCAAATTGAGGACAGTAAGAAACAAGGGAAGGATAGTAAGCTTCCCAAAGTTTGACTTTGAAATTTTAAAATTGGATTGGAGCAAGTAAAAGTACAGAATACAAAGATACATTAGAAAAAGAGAAAAGATAGAACCTCTTTCACCCCCAGAGCTTGATGACTGCCTGGCTGACCTCCATTATCAGATCTTGAAAACCAAAACTGGTATCCATTCCGAACCCATATAGGAATGGCAACAGAGAGGCATGCGACCATAAGAGGCACTGTCAAAGATAACCCAAGAAGAACCGAGGACTTGCTGCATAGGAAATACAAACAAGATGCTCAAAGTACAGTAAGATAATTGTAATGAGAACCTCAAAAGAACAAAGTGAGGAAAAAACTGAAAGACAAAAACTATGCCCAAGTTCTATCTAATATTTGAAGAGACATAGAAATGTCAAATTCTATCCTTTGCAGGCTATCTGATGTAAAATAAATAAAAATCAAATGTCTTCATAGTAATATACACTTGTGATTACAAGGATACACCTAGATACCATATTCATAATTACCAAACCTCAAAATTTTCATAGCCAAATGGATCACATAAGAGCCTCACTATTGTATTCTAGATTGTAACTGTAGATTGAGCATCCTGCTAGGAGCTGTTTTTCCTTTAAAAATCATGCAAGGACAGTGAAAGAAATGAGACAAGCATATAGACCTGACTTCCTCAGGAGGCTAAAGAAAACAAAAACTGAACATTAGTTGACATGAATGAGAGGAAATTTCAATTTTAAGAAACTCCCTTGCACTCAATGTGTCGCATGAGTTGTCCATCATGCTCTTCATTGTTTATATCATGTATAGAAGGCAAGCACACTGTCTGGAACATTTTCAATGTAATACCTCAAGAAGGATAGCAGTAGACCAACACAAGTGCTCAGTACCCAGGCAACAAAACCATACTGCAAGAGAGATGGCAGATCTTAGGAAAATCTGAATAAACTTTAAAACATTATTAATATGATTAAAAACAGCAGCAGTAAGCACTAATAAGAAACGATATCAAATTGAGACAAATCCCAAGGGTTATTGAGAGTACAGAACAAAAATAAGCTGCAAGAGGAGCCAAACAGACAAGCAACTTTTCTTTAACCTCCTTTATAAAGACTAACAAGCAAACTAGTGTGTTATGAACAGAATAAACATGATGCATGATGATTCAGATTTGTTAGGCAAAATCCTTCACCTACCCCACTCATTTTTCCTTAATCCTTCATCTTTTATGGGGAAAAAAAAAAAGAGAGATTAAAAAAAAAACTACAACAAGGGCCAGTATTAAAATAACGCCATTTCTGGTGTCATATAACAGTTTTACCCCATCAGCAACCAGAAAATTGCTGTAAACTATTTTAGTTGAAATCTTCACATAAAACTTATGTCAACTGAAATTTTCAAGTTTCTTCCCACAATGATCTGGCTAATTAGTAGTCATACAGATTTTATGAGAGGATAGACAACAGCGATTTTCTATAAAGAAATTCAATGAAAACTATACTTTTTAAAAAAGAATAAGCACTTAAGCTGAGCATGTTCTTGGTTTCTAGAGCT
>JAXGGT010000169.1:10810762-10828783 GCA_035583425.1 Marsdenia floribunda | reverse complement strand
TCTCCACTGAGAAAGTTATTTTCCAGCCTTAGAATTTCCAACTTGCTCAGGTTTTGTATTGATGGAGGAATTGAACCTGTCAACTTGTTTTTGCTCAAAGCCAAAGTAGAAAGGTTGGACAACCTCCCAATATCTGCTAGAATCTGCATGGATATATGGTTGCCTTTCAAATCCAATACTTCCAAGTGTCTCAAGTTGAGGACCGAAATTGGAATCTTTCCAGAGAAGCCGTTGTTGCTAAGAGATAACTCTTGCAGATTTTTAAGGTCGCCAACCTCCTGAGGAATGTCTCCAACAAGAAGATTATAATCCAAATTCAATGTCCTCAAATTTTGAAGATATCCAATTTCATGGCTTAGCACACCCGTGAGAAGATTGCTGCTCAAATCTAAATAATGGAGATGTCTCAAGCGAAAGATTTGGGAAGGGATGCTACCGCTGAAATTGTTCTGCATCAAGTCAAGATGGGCCAATTTTCTGAGACTGGCCAGACCATCACCTTGGATTTCACCTTGTATATGGTTGGAAGAGATGTCAAGCAGCATCAAGGTGTTTATATGAAAAAGCGGTGTCAGGACAGTTGAAGGGACCATCACGGGGTTATCAGATAGCAGGAGGGAATTGAGAGTCAAACCAACCACAGCACTTTTATTAGAGTCACAAACGACTCTATCCCAAGAGCAACAATTAGCAGAAGAAGAGTTCCAAGATTCTAAGCCAGACATGGAGAAATAAGAGGAGGATGAGTTAGCTGTGGTGATGTTTAGGAATGCTGATTTGAAACGGAGGAGGGACTGCTTTTGATCATCAGAACAAGACATGGACAAAGTAAAAAGGCTAAAGAATCCAACCAACAAGAATATCATAAGTCTGGCCATTGGGGAGCTTCTTCTGATGCAATGCAGTTACAAGTGAAAAGCAGACTGCAACTTATTAGAAGAGGAATCACACAGGAGGTCTTGAGGAGTCAAGTGGTGGGTGATTTGTCTGACCTTTAGCTGGGAACTGTAAAAGAAAGGTAGAAAAATGAATGGGAAGGGGGAGGTGTATATTGTTGAAATTTTAGTGCAGGAGTGGAAGACTTTTGGAAATTCTCGTTGACTTGGTCTTTTCTTTTGTTTTGTACATACCCGTGAACAACTCTCACAGATCTCGACAGATTTAGAATTGACTTGATTAGACGACTACCTGGTGGTATCGAGGGTTATTTATTTGGCACTGTTATTACTATACCAAAAGGATATTTCGAGTTGACAATAAATACTTAAACTCACACTTATATTGCATAACATATCTATATATACTTCGATGTGGGACCAAAGTATCACATTCACCCCTTTTAAGGTCCAATGTCCCTGTTAGGGCCTAACAGAATTGGTCTAAACCAAAAATTAACCAATAGACACCCATAATCCGAGCTGTCTACCCGCTCTGATACCAACTGTCACAACCCTAGCTCGCGAGCTTGTGCCACAACTGTGGGCTTGGTTATCACGCCCTGAATCTGGGCCTAGTTCATGGGTTAAAACCCAAAATTAAAAACATAACACGACAACATCCTCTAATTCTCTGAGAATGTAAAGCCTCATATATCCAACTAAAAACAACTAACAATAATATTAATTTCTTACAAAATATCCAAATATTTAAATTAAAAAGAACAACAACATCTAATTATATTCAATAAGTCAATTTAAATCTAAATACTCCAATATATAAAAGAAATAACTTAAATTAATTTATTCTACTAACCATTCTATCCCAATGATTATCCTTCTCTAAGTCATTCTCATTCTTATACGTATGTGATCTGTAAAAAGTTGGAAGAGGAAAAGGATGAGTACAAAACTTAATAAGCAGAAACTTTCTTTCTTTCTTTTTTAAGAAGAATTTGGATACAATTAGAAGTAAATAAAATAACATTTTCGAAATTTTTCCTAAAAACAAGTAAATGTCATTTTGTAAAAACAACAGTAAAATTATATATTTGTATAAAACATTTAACAAGATTATTAAAATTATGAAATTCCATTCCAATATCAATATACTTAAAACCAACAACTGTTGGATTAAAAAGTACAAATAATATAGTAACTTTTAATATAAAAGTAGTATTTTTCAAATAAAATTTTACTCTTTACTATTTTATACAAAAATCTTACCAACATTTTCGTAAATTTTACTATTACAACATTTTAGTAACTCTAATGTACAATGTAGTAAATTTTAAAAATATTATAGTAATTTTTATTATAAGAATAATAATGCCACTTTTTATATAAGGGCTAATTTACTTATATATATATATTAATCTTACAATTTAAAATTACTTATATTGTACATTAATTAAAGATAAATATATGTAAATTTTGATATATTAATTTATTAGTGTATTATTTTTTTTTTAATAATTTTTCTAAGGAAAAAAGAAACTTCATTGATAATTCAACCACTATAGCATACTAATTTATTCAAATTATCCTTATTGTTTTGTTTTGTGTTTTAAGTATTTAAAAATTCATAATTTAAAACTATTATTTATAAACTTAATATCTATAAAAATAAATTTTTATTAAATTTATTTTTAGTACTTAATATTTTAATTTTGGTAAAAATTCAAGTACTTAATAATTTTTTTTCGTTAATTTCTTGAGGTTCAATATTTAAGAATATTTCCCATAAAAAATATTTTTAATATATTTTTGTATTTTTTTCTAATTCGACTTATTCTATAAGTATAAGAATTCTATTAATTGTAAGGCTTAGCCTTTTTTTTTTTTAGTAAGGGTAATTTTGGAAAGTCTTTTATATTTTGTATAATTAGGGCTTAGGGTTTATTATGTTGTTACTAGGGTTTCTGAAATTTAGAAAGGCTCACACTACGTCTTTGTTTTAGCCTTTTAGGAGGCGGCCAATCATCAGGAGCAAACAGAGAGAACCCAATCGAAGATCTTTAGTAAGGTAAGTGAATTCTTCAATTCCTTTAGGCTTCGATTTGATAATTTGAATTCTTAGGCAGAGCCTTAGTCAATTTCATGATATGTAGGTTGGGATTAGGAGCTTGAATAGAGATTTCAGATTTTGATTTGGGGATCTCAGAGGCGAGTAAATAGATTATCCAATTTCCTTGATAATTTCTTTTGAATTAATTTTCTTTTATCCGAATTTATTTAATCGTCCATTTTGAAAGGCGGCAGCGCTGCTTCTTAATTTCTTGATTTGCTTGTTATTTTTGGTTCTGTGGGAATTTTGATAGCACCATTGCATATATATATTTATACAAATCGCTATTTCTTATACTTATCAAAAAAAAAAAAAAAAACGCTATTTCTTATTATATATATATATATATATATATGATCGATCATGCCTTTTTTTTCAAAAAAAAAAAAAAACAAAGAAAGGAAAGAAATTATAAGAAGAGGGGAAAAGGAATTCGCGGCAGAGCCGCATCCTGATCTTCCTTCTTCTTTTATTATTATTATTATCTTCATACGTATGCATATATATATATAAGTAATGAATGTTTTCCTGTTTCATTCATCAGAAAAAAAAAAAGAAAAAAGAATGTTTTCCTGTTTCTTTTCTCATCCTTTTATCTTATTTATTATTTCTTTACTTCTTTTTACTGATTAAAATAATGATTACTTGTTATTATTTATTATTATTATTTCCTTATTTAAAATTTTATTTTTCTTATTATTCGTTTTAAAAATTATTTTTTAAAAAAATTTTTAATTCTGATTTTTAATTTCTTAGAACTTCCTTTTAAATGTATTTAAAGTCTTCCCCAAATGAAATAAATTAAGTTTTTGGCTCAAGTATGTTTAGGAATTAGTTGGAGGAAACATGTTTCCACAATTGATAAGTTTTTGCACCCATTGAGCATGGTGAAAAAGCTCACACTTTGATAAGTTCTGACCGTCCTGGCGGGATAAACAGTTAGGGCCGAATTCGGTTAACCAACGAGTGCCTACACTTACTTGAACCTACTATAAAAGAATTTGATATTGACATTGTGATTTTTGTTTGTTTGTTAAGTTGTTAAAGGGAAGTCTACTTTAATTTGTTGATTGATATTTTAGAATAGCTCTTTTGAATATTTTGAAATTACTCTTATTCAACATTGATTTTCTCATGTTTGAAAAATAAGGAAATGAGTATTCTGTTTATTCACTGAGCTTCTAACTCACCCCTTTCTCTATTTTTATCCCTTCCTTTGCAGATTCTAGTGATGAGGAAGAGAGTAGATGAAGCTTGACTCTCGTTTATTGTTTTGGGATCCTCTAGATTTTTGTTTGCTTTTGGACTAAAAATTTAATACTTTTGGATTTGATAGTTTTTAAATAAGTTTGGGGTTGTATCCCTAATTCTATTCTGACCATTTTGGGAGATTGTAGAATTCTGTTGGAGTTTTTGTTGGATTTTGTTTAAAGGATTTGAATTTATTGTCTTCCTTTGGAGGTTATTATTTGTGTTTTGAGTTCAGTTAGAGACCTTGTGCTCTTGGGAGAAACCTCGAGGGTACGGTTGTGTTACGTCCCGATTTCGGAGCGTGACATTAACATTGTTCAACCAATTTAAATTTTTAAACATCAAAACAATATATTGTGTGTTTTTTTTTTTAAATAAATATAAAATATTTAAAAAGGAAAATAAAATTTTAATTTTTTAATAGAAAGATTCAAATTTTTAAAATTTTTTAATACTAAAACAAAACAATAGTTTAAAAAGGAAAATACAAATTTAAAACAAAACAAATTTAAAACAATAGTTTAAAACAAAACAAAATTTAATTTTTTAATAGAAAATTTTTATTTTAAAAAGGAAAATAAAATTTATTTTTATAGATATTAAGTTTATAAATAATTGTTTAAAATTATGAATTTTTAAATTATAAGACAAAAGCGTTATAATTATAAAGAAATAGTAGAAATAGTATGTTAAGTGGTTGAATTATCAATGAATTTTTTTTTTTCTCTATTTTTTTTTTTTTAAAAATAATACACTAATAACTTAATAAATCAAAATTTTTTATGAAATCGTATAACAAAAATAACAAGAGATATAGAGAGAAAGAGAATTTTATTAATGATTTTTCCTATGCCTTTGATACAGATTGAGTCGCATCTTTCGTATGAAATTCGTTATGAAATAAAATGGTCTTCAGAACCCTTTATTTATAGGAGGAGTTTAGGGGAGGGTTGCATCATCGATGACATCATATTTATTGATTTCAAGGTAAAGTAATAATGATGACTCTTCGATATAATGGACATTTACAAACTTTGAAGAAAATTTTCAAATTCATAACAAAATTTACATATATTTATTATTAATTAATATACAGTATACGTAACTTTAAAATTTAAAAATTTATTTTTAACCAATTTATTTTTAACATTTTAAATATTAAGATAAAATTACCATATAGTATGATTTAACAAAAAAATAAATAATTTATATAATTATATATAAAAAAGATTTGTAAAATGGTTTCAAATATCCTTTGCACTTTTAATTATAAAATTTTCTCAAATTATTAAAAATTTTAAATTGTAAGATTAATATATATATATAAAGTAAATTAGCCCTTCATTATTTTTATAATAAAAATTACTATAATATTTTTAAGTTTTATTACATTGTACATTAAAGTTACTAAAATATTGCAATAATAAAATTCACGAAAATATTGATAAGATTTTTATACAAAATGGTAAAGTGTAAAATTTTATTCGAAATGTACTACCTTTATATTAAAAGTTACTATATTATTTATACTTTTTACTTAAATATAAATTAAAATTACTAAAATATTGAATTATAATGTATATATAAAAGATTATGGCAAGAAATGGTAAACATATATTAAAAAATAGTAATTTCTAAAAGTTATCATTTCTATAATGAAAGTTACTATATTCCTTTTATTTTTTACTACGCATAAATTGAACTTTTCCAAACATATAAATAATAAATTTACTTAAAAAATAGTAAGATTGTTAAAAAAAAAATTAGTAATTTTTAGTAGTTACCATTTTTATTGTAAAAGTTACTATAATCTTTATTCAACTTACACAAATAAAAAGTTAAGTTACAAAAATTTTAGAATAGTAAAATTTGTCAAAAAAAAAATAGTAAGATTTGTGAAAGAAATAGTAAGATATTAATTTTTTCTTTTTTTAATCAAATTTAATAACTTAAAATTTATTGTTTCAAACTTACAATTTTTATTTTTATATTTACTATATAAAAAAAATAAAAGTTACTAAGATAATATTTTTTAAGTGGTCAAAATTTATTGGTAATAAATTGATCAAGTAGCAAGTCATTAAATTTATTAAGGTGTCATTAACTTATTAACTTTGTTATTGTATATTATATAAATACACATTTTTATCTATTAATTGATTTAAAATTACATGTAATATATTACAAATGGAATTTGGACCACAATATTATCCCATAAACATATCGTAAATTTGTTCAAGAGATTAAAGAAAGTGCTACTCATCCAATTAGATGGTAAGGCAATCATCTATCAAAAAAAAAAAAAAGATGATAAGGTAATCACTTTGCTTTGGCAAGGAGATGGATATTGTTGAGGTCAAATCATGCCGGGTAGAAGTTGAAAAGAGAAATTCTCATCTACCGTCTGCATCATTGTCAGAATGCGGTGGGAATATTGGCACTGTTCATTACAACAGGACAAGTACTTCAGAGCTCACATAAATGCTCGCGGAAGCCAGAAAAAGGGTCTTCAAAGTAGTACGTTTAGGAAGACTGCGCAGTTATGGGATTAGATATTTTTCAAGCTTCATCTTCATTGATCTTTATTACATCCTCGGTAGTAGTTGTACTAGTTCTTGTTCTTGTCATCCTAAGAAGCAAGTCTAAAAAGATCATCAACGCCAAGTCTTTGAATCTTCCTCCGGGCAGCTTCGGGTGGCCACTTCTCGGCGAAACCCTTCAGTTTCTTCGCTCCAATTGGGATGGAAAGCCAGGATGTTTTGTGAAACAAAGAATGGACAAGTACAAGACTCCAGTTTTCAAGACTTCGCTGATGGGGGAACCTGTTGCAGTTTTATGCGGGCCTGCTGGGAATAAATTCTTGTTCGGAAATGAAAACAAGCTGGTTCAGGTATGGTGGCCGACCTCCACGAGAAAGTTGCTCGGAAATTGCCTGTCTACCAGTGTTGGAGATGATGCCAAGCAAACTAGGAAGATGCTGTCTCCTTTTGTTAGCCCTGATGCATTGATGAGACTGTATATCAAAGCTGTGGATCTCATAACTCAACAACACATTAAGACTCATTGGCAAGGTAATTAATTTCTTGAAATCTCTATTATTAGGTGATTCATATAGTATGGACCATAAACTCTTTGTGGTTTTTTTTTGTCAAAAACTCCTGATGCAGGTAAAGAAGTACTGAAAATTTTTCCAGTTCTGAAGTTATACACCTTTGATCTTGCTTGCCGACTGTTTATGAGTCTGGAAAACTCGAAGCATATCGAAAAGCTTGCAGCTCTATTCAATATCTTCTTGAAAGGAGTTATATCAATACCTGTGAGCATTCCAGGGACAAGATTTCATCAGGCTATCCAGGCTACAGAAGCAGTGAGGAAGGAGCTCCTGATGATAGTGAGAGAGAGAAGAGTGGCCTTGGAGAAGAAAACAGCTTCCTCAACACAAGATCTTTTGTCACATCTACTTACTTCTCCAGATGAGAATGGCAAGTTTATGTCTGAAATGGAGATCACAAACAACATAATCTTGCTACTCTTTGCCGGCCATGATACTTCCAGTGTTGCTTTAACTCTACTGATGAAGGGACTTGCAGAACTGCCTGAAGTCTATGAAAAGGTCTTGCAAGGTCAGTGCCCATTTCATTTTTCATCTGTTGTTACCTCAATTATGCCTGAACATGCTTGCTATGTTCGGAGGTCACACTAATGATAAATCTCTCTTGGTACAAAATATTCAAAACCAGAACAAAATGAAGTTGCATCATCAAAAGCAGGAGGGTTCCTGAATTGGGAAGACATACAGAAGATGAAGTACTCATGGAACGTCATGTGTGAAGTAATGAGACAATGCCCGCCAATAATGGGAACTTTTAGAGAAGCATTGGTGGATATAAACTATGCTGGCTATGACATTCCCAAGGGATGGAAGGTATGGTGTACTCATAATTTCTGTTCCACAGATCCCAAGAAGTAGAAATTTTACTTGTGTACTCAGTCCATCAGAATTTGCTTCTGCAACAGTTATATTGGACTCCTGCATCGACACATGCAGACCCCAGTATCTTTCCAGACGCCACAAGATTTGATCCGTCTAGATTTGAAGGAGCAGGACCTACTCCCTTTTCATTTGTTCCATTTGGAGGAGGACCACGTATGTGCTTGGGGAAGGAGTATGCTCGAGTTGAGATACTTGTTTTTCTACACAATGTGATCAAGAATTTTAGATGGAATTTACAAGTTCCTGATGAGAAGATTGTATACGATCCAATGCCAACCCCTGTCCAGGGTCTTCCAGTCTGCCTTCAATCTCACAACTATGTTTAAATTGGAATTAGGCATACAATGTACCTTTTGGCTAGATGCTTTACTATTCTACTTTTGGAAAAAGGGTCGAGAAGACAAACTAGGCCAGCCGTGGCTGAGAATACATTCCTTTCTGTAGTATTTCTGTCAAAGTTAATTACAACAGATCTATTCTGAATTGGCTGAAATCTTGAAAAAAGAATTGGCATCTCAGAAGTACTTGAAAATGCCCATCCCCCCTTTCATCTAAATCTTGTACAGGAATCAAAATCCAACACCAACAGAAGGAATCACATTCTACAATATCGAAAAATCTAGAATTCTTTTCCCTCAACAATTTGGTATTCTTGGAAGCTCAAAAGTGGAATTAGTGCTGAATTTCAGTGAGTGAAATGGAACCATACTTCTATTTCTTATTGAAACCAAATAATGATTTAATAGCATTGATGGCATTCTCGTTTATGAATGATTCATCAAACTGTTTCAAGAGAGGCTCGAACTCCTGAGACGTCCTTATGTTAGCCAGGTCAGGGTCTGTGCGGATTCTCTACAAAAGGGAAAAAGAGAAAAGTGAATAGAAGTTCCAAACACACAATCTCCACCAGGAATAATCTAACATGCTCCAGAGCCCAATCAGCTATTACTTACCTTGAAATCTTCAAATCCTGCTTTCAAAGCATCCTCCAGGGCAGATAATCCAGCTTGTACCTGGTATGAGAAGCAACCAGGCTGTTAGAGCTCATAATTCAGACAGCTTCAGAGATGAAGACCGCAGAAGTGGAAATCTCGAATATAATACTCCCTCCATTTGTTTTCCAATTCATGCTTTTCTTATTGCATGTCTTAACACTTACTACTTTTTTTTTTTTTTTCCCCCTTCCTCCTTGTAACTTGAACTTTATAACTAAAACTTTCCAGTTGCTATAGTATTAAACTCCATAGAAGAATGATAAGCTTAAGTATTTTAGTAAACTACATTAATCTTGACATTTGCTTAAAGGAGTAAAAACTTCGAGAGGTGGCAAGTTTAAGAAAATAATAATAATAATAAGAAAGGAGAGTATATCTTTAAGCCAATGGAAACGATGAGCAAAGAATACACTTCTGCAGAACTTCATTAGCTAATTAAACTTTTCAGTAAGATTGATCTACACTTCCATATATCATGCAGGTACCAAACAGATTGTGGTTGTGATGGTTTTTCACTTAATGGAACTGGGACAAATGTAAAACACAGGACTTCCCCAAAATTATATGCCTCTTACCTGATTAAGTTTTGCATAACAGCATGCAACATTGTAACTTGCGACAGCACTTTCATTATAATCTGGTCTGGATCCCAGGACCGACTCAAATTTCTCCAATGCTTCTTCGTATTTGCCATTCCTTGTAAAGTTTCAGACGTTAGAAGTTCATAAACAATTAAAAAGAAGATCTAGTCTAGAAGTAGTGGGATGCCTTCAGTTTTGCATTTAGAAATTCATCCTTCAGAGAATTCAACTTTTAGTTCAAAACTGAAAGAGATGTCAGAGCACTCTAACTGGCAATTTATCTTAAGGATTCTTGAACAGAAGCATAATTCATCACAGTAAGTCCCAAAATTCATGCTAGATTTCGGACTTGATCAACCCACAAGTATGAAAAAGACTTCATAAAGAAATGTTAATGATCTTAACCAATTATCTAGGAATGAAAAACTATCCTTGAGTTATTATAAATTTAGCCATGTTCCAACTTGAAGAAAGGCGTAAATTGTTCAAAAAGGCTACAAAAAATATGTTAACATTCATGAATAAGCAAAAAACAATCATATTACTAAATCTGGAAACTAGCGTGAAGATGAAAAAAAGCAGAACAGGAGAAAATGCAAGATTTATTGCCTGGCCTTACTTGTACAACAACAATCCTTCACGAAGGTCATTTTCTCTGCTCTCTTTTTGTTCCTTTTTTCTGATTGCATTTGCCAACTACAATCAAAATATGGTCAATCTGCTGATAGATTTGCTATACTGCTAAAGCATGACAAATGATGCATCACTGAGTGAATAGCTTGAACTTTTCAAGGGAGAGACATTACTAATTTTATGTACTCACTTGAATATCCCGGACTCTATCACTAATTACACCAGAGTTCCTCTCAGCTCTGATGATTTCTTTTTCTGTTAGCTCACCCATATCAGGCACCTTTCCTGAGAAAGGAATGTGAGAACATATGAGATGGAATTCAGTTAAGCTTAAAAAAATTGACTAAAGAAACGGTGGATACAGAGTAACTATTGCAACCAAGTTGATTTCTCAAGTAAGTGCAAGGTGTAGGAAGAAAAATATCTAGTGTCCAAGAGACTGTATGGTGTGGCAGCAGATTTCTTGATGAATCTAGCTGCAGTGTGAATAAAGTTATGCATCCTCTAAATCCTTTGGAAAAAATGGAGAAAAGAAAAAAAACACAACTGAAATTAGCAGCAAGCATAAGTTAAGCCTAGATAGAGGTCATGAACTGACCATATCTCTTCTGCATTCTCATTAGCAATGGACCAATTCTCTGTCGAATGGTATACATTGTTCTTCCATATTCAGCAGCAGGCCATATTTCGTCTCCAAAAACTGCACTGCATGGATTTAGCACCTTTTGGTTTACAAACTTTAATCCTCATTTCAATGGTAAGATAGAAAAGAAAAATTAACCAAAGTGAAGAGAAACATGGGTAGGACTTTCGATCACACTATTTCTTCCTGAAAGTTCAAACTGTCCAGTTATGATTTTAGTATCAGGTTAATCTATATCCAAGATTATGTATTTATTCTACAGCAATGAAAGAATACGAGTAGCTTCCCAACTCCCCAGATAGATAACCTTGAAATCAGCAAAGAATTGGAGAAGGGCAAAGGAAAAACCTGGTGGCAAGTACTTTGTCCCCAACAGTGAACTTGCCCGAGAGATCAGCAGAACCTCCAGGGGCAATGGCATCGATATAAGTGGCACCATCTCTGCCCTTGGTGAACTTAATACCGTACGGCTGAACCAACTCAACTTCATACTCTTCATACTTGTCCTCTCCTTCTTGAGTATCCTCAGTCTTGGCTTCAGTTTCTGAAGCTTTAGCAATTAAAGTGCAAGGCTTTGGCAATTGGGAATTGCAGAAAGTTGAGGAAGCAGTCAGAAAAGGATGGTTCTTGGGGTGATTGAGCTTAAGAAGGGAGCACAAAGTTGGGTATTGCTTAGATAATGCTGCGGAAGTTGCGGAGAACGGTGATGAAGAGAAGAAAGAGGTATATCTAGTGTAAGCAAGAGACATGACTAATTCTTGATTTTCTCTGCCGTAGATGTTTGATTTTGAATGAATTGGACTGAAGGTTTGGGAAATTTTGTTCTTTCTCGAAGATGTTGCAGGAAGCAAGCAAAACAGAGCAAGAACAAGTAGCAGACGGGACTAGTGGCTCTAGTAGCCCCCAGCGATTTTGATTCAAAATCTGTGGTGCCACGTGGCAAATTGACGGGAGTTGGAAGGGATTGGGATTTTTCAGGCTTATATATATATATACATATGTGGTAGAAGTGTATTCTCACCAAATGCATAGAAGAAACCTACTCCAAAATCTGAACTTTGATCCTTCGTTTTCACATAATGAAATAACAAAGGACATATGCCACAAGCCATACTTGAAAAAGATGATAAATAGGCAATACGTTAGTACTCCCTTGTGTCTTTATTATATCTCACTAGTCACTAGTCTTTTTAAGTAAAATGTAAATAAAAATGGCCATACAGAAGACATGTATTTAGAAATAGGAGTACTGATTGACAATAAAAAAGAAACAATCTCAAAAGTTCAAATCATTCACCACAAGTGCTTTTCTATGAATTGAATAACAAACATTATGAATAAGCGTCTTACAAGTTGAGAAAGATAATATGCCGTATCCAAGGCAGAACAAAGAAAGTCTACCAGGATCATCTATTACTTCCTTCTACAAATAAAATAACTAAAATTTACAAAATTTTTCATTTCTCTGTTCCACAAGTCCCTCCTTGCCAGGTCCAAACATTAAGCAGAGTTCCCCAACAAGATGGACAATCGATCTCTTTCTCACCTATCCTCCACCAGCAAGAGTTCTCAGCCCACCTAGTAACCATATCCTGACATAGAAAACCCATAAAAGACTGTTTTAAGTACCAAAGATACCATTGAACATGAGATGTTTTATGGCAAAAGCAAATAACTTACCTGAGTTATCCATCGGGTTTCCAACAGGAACTGGCTCAGGCTCCTTAATTTCAACAACCACACAATCTGACATCAAGAATGTTTTTGCAACAGAAGCTGCGTGCTCCAAACAGCATCTCACCACCTATATATCAGGAGACATATATGATCATGGACCCATCAAGTTCGCTCTAATTACATATGCAACTCTATTTTAACTTCCCACAGGGGCCATGAATAAAATCGAAATCATTTCACTTATAAGCAAAAGACGAGTCCAAAGGGAAGTCTAATAATTTCCAGCAAACAAAAAACAAAAATTGAAAATCATGCGGGATAAAAACCAAAAAACTTCCTCTTCCACGATAGAGTACTATATGAGCAGACTTAATATAACTATGAATCTTACCTTCGTAGGATCAATAATTCCAGCTGCCATCAAGTCTTCATAGTTTCCAGTAGCAGCATTGTATCCATATCTTGTATTGTCACTAGAGAGCACCTGCAGGTGACCATGTAGAATAAATGAACAACTAAGAGCCACGTAATTTGCCAGGATCCCATCTTCCCCACAAAAATAATTTAAGGGACAAGAAGGATCGTGCCAGAAATCATGGAAAATGCAACAAGCAGATTAACAAAATGACTATTGACCATCACAAAGTACCTTCTCACTGACAACACTTCCATTTACACCTGCATTTTTGGCAATCAACTTCAGAGGATAACTCAAGGCTCTCTTCACTATATCAGCTCCAACCTAGCAATTATAGAGTTCTTTACTTAGTCGCAACACAAATTTGATTAGCAGAATGAACATCCAAGTGCCTGCAAGAACATTCACCTTTTCTTCATCATTTTCTAGAGTCTCCTTAATGGCATCAACCTTTGAGGAAAGCCGCAAAAGTGTGCAACCACCTCCAACAACTATTCCTTCTTCAACAGCTGCCTGCAAGCCATAAACATCACCATCTTATATAATAAATTCCCCCGGAAATTTTGATTCCTAAGATTAACACACCAGTTACTGCATAGTTCCAGGATAACTTGCCTTTGTTGCATTAAGAGCATCTTCAACCCTAAGCTTCTTCTCTTTGAGCTCAGTTTCAGTTTGTGCACCCACCTTCAATGGAAAAACTATAATTATTCATGTAATTCAATAAAAATTAGTTTTCAAATATACGAAAAAGACCATTAATTGAACCCTATCCCTTGGGAGATTGTACAATATGCTTTAAGATATCTTTTTGAAATTAAATGAACAAATTCACTTAATTTTTCAACCCTGAAATTTAATCAGATGAAAAACCTAGAAAATTTTATGTAATAGAACTGTAGGAGCATTGATGACACAGCAAATACCTGAATAACAGCAACACCACCTGAAAGCTTAGCTATCCTTTCATTTAGCTTCTCCTTCTCATATTCTTGTTCTGCAACCTGCTCAAAACAAGAATGCATAAACAGAATGAACATCTACTTAGCTCAAAGAAAGAAAGACAATCTACTTCCAGAAGAAATTGAAGGTGTGTAGACTGGACTCACTTCTATGAGGTTTTTAATCTGTGAAACACGCTTAACTACAGCTTCCTGGGTGCTCCCATCACCAACAATAGTTGTAAAATCCTTGGTTAGCACAACTTTAGCAGCATGGCCCAGGACATCCTTATCAGCCTTGTCTAGGGTAAGGCCAACTTCATCCCTGATCACCGTGCCTGGAGATTACAGAAGTATTATTAGCTTGCACTAAGGAGAGGGATCGAAGAATAAAACAAAGCACAGGACCCGATCAAGTAACCAAGTACAAAATCAATAAAATTCGTAAGAGACTCATCAAACTACCTCCTGTCAAAATTGCAATGTCATCAAGATACTGGCTTTTACGTTCACCAAATCCAGGAGCTTTAAGAGCAGCAACTTTCAGAGAGCCTCGAAGTCTATTCACGACAAGCGTTGCAAGAGCTTCTTGCTCAATATCTTCAGCTATTATCAGGACAGGATAACCACCTCTAATAGCATCTTCCAAAACATTAACAAGATCCCTTGCATTTGTTATTTTCTTGTCCACCAACAACAGCTGCAAGCAACAAAAAAAGAGTCAACAAAATGAAAACTGGAACAAAATTCATCACTTTTTTTCCCAAAAGGATAAAGCATATGGAGAAGAATGCTACCTTACAGTTCTCATACTCAACAGCCATCTTCTCACTGTCAGTGACAAAGTAAGGGGAAATGTAACCACGGTCAAACTGCATTCCTTCGACAACTCTCAGGCTGTTTTCAGCACTTTTCCCTTCCTCAAGGGTCACCACACCCTTTCGTCCAACTTTGCTCATAGCTTCAGCTATCATACTTCCCACTTCATAGTTGTTCCCAGCACTCACTGCAGCCACATCAGCAAGTTCACTATCTTCCACCTGCAGTTTTTTGTTTACATTTAACCAAACTGGATACCAAAGAAACTTGCAGACTAATCCAGCATCACCTCTTAGAAGACTAAACACCAAAAAAAAAGTATAAAAAGTATCAACTTTAAAGGAATTTCAAAGACCTTAGCCCTCTGGAAATTACCTCTTTCGACATTGACTTGAGCTCAGAAACCAAAGCTTTTGCTGTTTTTTCAATGCCACGGGTGATCAGAACAGGGTTAGCACCAGCAGCCACCACCTGCATACACATTACTAGTTAGTTTAGTTACTGAAAGAACAATAATAATGCAAAACTATGGATTCATCAGCATTATGGTAAACCTCCACATTCACATAGAAGGGGAAACAGACCTTTACTCCTTCAGCTATAAGGCCTTGCGCTAGAACAACGGATGTAGTTGTTCCATCTCCAGCCAAATCATTTGTCTTAGCAGCTGCCTGTCTCACCAATTTAGCTCCAATATTCTCAACCGGGTCTTCCAACTCAACCTAAGGAGGGAAGATCAATGAAAGGGTTCTTGGTCAAAACCTTACAATGAAGATGAGAAGCATCAACTCATTCAAGATCAACCACTATGCTGAGTAACTGGTTACATATAAACATCACTCAGTACACCAATGTAAGAAACATGAGAACAATGTCAATTGGTGTTAAAGCTCGTTCATTTCTTCACAGTAGTTAGCTTTGCTTAGCTCAAAGAGATGAAAAAACCAAGGCAGCAGTAGTAACATTAGCAATAGCCCATTAGTTAACCAACAAAATGCTTGTAAACTTATAGAATTCAATTGCATTTTACCTCTCTGGCCACAGTGACACCATCATTGACAATTTTTGGGGCTCCATACTTGCTTTCAAGAACAACATTTCTGCCCTTTGGCCCAAGGGTAACCCCAACTAAATCTGCAAGCTTGTTCACACCAGTCTGCAAGCCAACAACAGAAACATCAATTGGAAATCCTAGCAAGCTACACACACAGAATTTTAGTGTTTTACGGTTTTCTCCGTCTCAAAAAATAGAATATTAAGTTTAAGCCTCACTTGTAGTTTCCTAATTGCTGAGCCATCTTTGTTGAAATACAATTCCTTGGCAGCAGCAGTAATCTGCAAAGATCGTGTTTTGCGTGAAGCAATATTCCGCCTCCCCATGAAAGAACTAGGTGATATTGAAGCCAAAGATGATAACTTGTTTGTAGAAGCAGCAAGTTTGTTATCTGTTATCCGGCTGCTTGTAGCAGCCAAGGAGCCAACTGAGGACATGCCAGTAAAAGTTGATGCCATTTACTCCTTAAAAATTAAATACCTGATAGAAACATTAAAATTAAGTAAGTGTACGAATCCAAGTGACTGAAATGGTAATAAACTTTCCTTCAAAAACCATCTAACCACTCATAAAACGTTAAAACCTACACCATATGAATTCAGGTTCATAAGGATAAAAACAGGTTACAAGAACAAAACCCAAATGAAAAAATACTGGATGTCATGACCATAATACGAGCTCAACTATGCAACTCCGATATTTCCAATACGGTATAGCTGCTCACATACAAGTTGCCAGTTGAGTATTTCTTGAGAAGGTTATGCGTGAATATGCAAGTATTAAAAAAGTCTTCCAATTAACCCAAAGACGATACAACTGCACAGTATTAAAACCTCCCCAAAGAGTAAACTTTCTTTTTTCTCTTAACCAGAAGGACGTCAACAGAGTCCAAAAAACGAGCATAGCCCCCGGATTGTAAAGCCATTCGCTTTATTCATTCAGCATGATAAACCCAGGACTGAGTCATCAGATCAATGTAAAAATCATTACACGAAATCCCATTTCAATGAATGAACAACCAAAACTATTACTCTCGAACCCAGCAGGAGCACATACACCAAAACCCAAATGAAAATGGAGGAAAAATATTCACACCAAAAAGGGATATAATTAAGAAGAGGAAAAACCATATGAAAAAGGCAGAATTTTTATCGAGGACAAACATTTCTTAAACAAAAACTTACCAACAAAAAGGAATCTTCAGAATTCCAATGGGTGCGAAGGCAGGGGAACTTGGAGGGGTTTATCTTGGATGACTCCGGAGGTGTAAGAAGATAAAAGATGCGATTATTTAGGTTATATAAAAAACAGGAGGTGTTGGGAATTCTTACAAGCAGGGTGTGGGGTTCGTAGAGTGTGAAATAGACGGTCGAGTTTGCTCTTGAAGCTTCCACTTCATCTCAGCCGTTGGATTATGGCTTGTCCCCTTTGGATACACACAAATTACTAACAGCACTGGAACACTCTAGAACTTTAGCTTTGTCCTAATAAGCATATTCCACATACATATGACGCTGCAAGCCCCGCTCCTCTCCTCTAAAATAAAAAACTAACATATGACCTTTGCTCGTAAAAATTTTAAATATATTTTTAATTTTGTATGTGTATATAAAATAATTACTTAAATATTATTTATTATGCATATATAGTATATGGGTGATCCAAACTAATGTGCAAGTTCTATTTGCATGTTGGGACCCATTCAAGCACTAAATAAAAATAAAATAAAATAAAATAAAAAACAGTTTCTATTTACATATATTATACATAATATGTATATATATATATAGAAAGTCTCTAGAAGGAAATTAAACACCCGCATAAAACCACTTGAAACAGGAAATTATATCCATAAAGGTTAGTTTTTTTTTTGTGAATATCCATAAAGGTTAGTTGAAGACTATATATATGTGCAATTATATGATATGTAAGTCTATCTTGATCACCAACTGCAGCATTCTTAATTTGTTGGATCCATCCAACTATATATGTCACGACCCGCACTTAGCTCC
>JAXGGT010000169.1:10784889-10796564 GCA_035583425.1 Marsdenia floribunda | reverse complement strand
CCCAAATCCTAATAGAGTACTCCTAGGAGGTCTGGTCCCCTCTGCAACGTGCAAGGTTCAATTATGTGAAGTTCTAGTAAAGGTAAAAATTTTAGAGTATCTCACGAGGTGGAAGTCCCCCTTGATAATCCTCCAATTACACAGCAATTTAGCTTTGTTTATGCAGCATTTTTGAGGAAAGATGAAACTGGTTGGGAAAAATGATTCAGGTCTTTGAAAAATGCTCATTATTTTTGTGCCTGTGTAGTTGCATATGCTTCTCTATATAACATGTGTGTATATATATATGTATTGTGAATAGTTGTGCATCTAGATAAGCTTAACTTATTTAAATACTGTGGCTCTTTATGGATCCTCAAGGAATGATGATACATCTATTTGAGAGAAAACCCATAATCAAACATGAAACTAGAAGGGGCAAATGCACGTGATTCTTTCGGTTGCTAGTACATTTAATAATATTTCTTTAGAAGCTTGTGCTATAGATAGATAACTCTATAAGCATGCATAATATTTTTACTCAATAGGTTGTGTTTAACAGGACAGCACAGATCGATCTCTCATGGGAGAAGCAGGCCACATCAAGACATGTTTCATTAATACTGTTACCATAATGGTGGCATATCAAATTATAGCCACTAGAATAATGATTTATGTCAATGCTGCATACTAGAAAAGATATTCACCGAATAATTCTTGATTTGTCTTGGCCTACATTACCATAAAAGAATCACCAATGTAACCATAAGTAGATTCTGATTCAAACATTCATTTCTCTGTAACTCATCTTAATTAAAGGAACAAGATTCTGACATCACGTTGTCAATTTTAATGTTAACAACCAATTATCCATCAGCATGAGCAACTAATTAAAGAAGGAATACAGTTAACATATGTTAAATTAACTAATCAGGCTCAAAAGCAAAAGAAAATGAAAATGTTTTCTGGTTCCCCCCACCCCTTTTTTCCTGAGAGAATGATTAGATCAGTAACATGTACTTCCTTTAGTGTATTAATGTTAACCATAAATAGAAATCTAGGAAGAGATGGTGTTTGCTGTAAAACACTGAAGATTCAAGATAGACTCCTAGGTTCAACAATCTTGAGCAAGAAAATATAATCATGGTTCCTCAGAAAGGACTGCAAATTCTGGCAACCTTGAAACCCTTCAAATTCACGCACTAACATTTCCCTGAGACCTTATCTTAGTCAAATGTAAACCTTTTTCTGACTATTTATTGCCAACTTCGCATGTGATTCTCCAGTTGGAATAATGGTTCATGCCTTTCTACACTTTTGGGGCCTATCCCTCTCACTTTCACTCTATGTTGTTCAGACAGTGTCTACTTCTCATGTATGATGCAAGAAGCACTTCAACATTTATGAGGTTTTAAATCCTATTAAGTTATGATCAGTCTCATATTTGATCTTTTTCTTCATTTTATCAACAGGTTTACATAGTCTACTTAGGGCACAACCAAAATAACAATCTTCTTCTCACTACAAAGCATCATCTTCAACTTCTCAGTAATTTATTTGCAAGGTGTACTACAAATCACCGTAGCTTTTTTCATGTTTCACTAAAAAGTATTATTCCTCATCACTATCGTCAAGTCCAACTGTTTTTCATTTTCAGCAAAGAAGATGCGAAGCAAGCAATGGTCTACAGTTACAAGCATAGTTTCTCTGGCTTTTCAGCATTGCTCAATTCAACACAAGCAAAAATCTTAGCAAGTGATGAACTAACCTCTCTCTTTTGGATATGGTCTTCAACATTGTCTTCTTTTTCCCCCCTTTTCTTTTTCCTTAGTAACAAACTAACCTCTCTCAATTACCAAAAAAAAAACACAAACTAACCCCTCTCGTTTTAATATAGTCTTTAGCATTGTTGTTGTTGCTGTTCTTTTTCCTTTTGGAAGCATATGAAGATTTTAGTACAAATACGTGAAATAATGCAAGAAAAGAAAATGCAGATAGAAAGGGAGTAATATCAGTTTTCAAGAGCAAGACACTACACCTGCACACCACCAGGAGCTGGGATTTTGTTGGCCTCAACCTGGACTACAGTGCAGGAATACCACTGCAGCAAGCCTATGGTGATGATGTCATTGTTGGAATCTTTGATACAGGTCCTTTAGTTTAATACGTAACTGAAATTTGCTTTAATCATTGTCAAACTGCAGCCAAACATTTTCATTCAGTTACATGCATCCTCATTCACAAAACTCTTGCATTATGTGTAGCATTCAAAGCTTGTGTGTGTTCAAGGTTGTGAATTAGACAATATATGATCATTGAAACAGACATAAAAATAATCAGTCTTATCAAGCATGCACAGGTATATATCAGGAAAAATGAATTGCCAAACCTATAAGATGATTAGCTAATTTATCTCTGCTCAAGAGAAGCACAAAAATTTCAATTTAGTTACGGATCAATACCGCTCGGATAAAATTTCTTATATGAGAATCTTGCTGAATATAGAACTTGGGAAGGTGTTAACTCAGATCTCTCAAGAGGGACCCAAACAATTGTTATGGCATATTGAAGTCTACAAGTCAAATTTCACTTGTAATTCTTTAATGAAACTCCAGGTATATGGCCAGAATTACCGAGTTTCCTCGAAGAATCTGGACTGGGGCCTATCCCAAGAACTTGGAAAGGAAAGTG
Organism: Marsdenia floribunda; assembly: GCA_035583425.1. Lineage (NCBI taxonomy): Eukaryota > Viridiplantae > Streptophyta > Magnoliopsida > Gentianales > Apocynaceae > Marsdenia > Marsdenia floribunda. Next base: position 10,793,894 of record JAXGGT010000169.1, on the reverse strand, counting down.
CGCAAAAGGAGAGAACTTCATCCCTGCTGAAGTTTGTAACCGAAAGCTTATAGGTGCCCGTTTCTATCTTCAAGGATTTGAGAAACAGTACGGAAAGTTAAATAAGACTAGCAACCTAGAATACAGATCAGCTCGGGACTTTCTTGGCCATGGAACTCATACAGCTTCTACAGCTGTGGGATCTATAGTACAAAATGCTAGTTTTTTCAATTTTGGTCAGGGCACCGCAAGGGGAGGAGCTCCAAGAGCTCGGCTAGCTGTCTACAAAACCTGCTGGAATAAAGATCTTGATGGCATTTGTACTGAAGCTGATATAATGGCAGCCTTCGACGATGCATTATGTGATGGGGTCAACATCATATCAGCTTCTTTTGGTCTAAGACCACCGCTTTTCCCATTTTTTGCATCCACTGCTGATATTGGTTCCTTCCATGCCATGCAAATGGGAGTTAGTGTGGTATTCTCAGCAGGTAATAGCGGGCCAGATCCATCTCTAGTAGGAAATGTAGCACCATGGAGCACCTGTGTAGCAGCTTCATCCATTGATCGAAAATTTCCAACACAGATTCTACTAGATGGCAATGTTTCTTTCACGGTAACCTTTTTGTTCTTCTATACCAGAAATCACGGCATTATGGCACGTAGAAAAATAGGAGAATTAAAAAAATCTTTAAATTTCCAGTGAGGAATTCATGGTATACAATAGCTGAATTTCTTCATATTTATCGATATATTTCCATATTTTTGCAGGGCGAGAGCTTTGTAGCCTACCCAATAGAAGCAAAATTGGCTGCTTCCAGCAGCTACTTTTTTGACGGGTAATAATATCTTATTCTTGAAGGATTTGTCACATACACGAATGAAATTAATAAATAGTTTAAAACAAAAAGGAAAAAGATGTTTACCATTTGAATGCAAGGTACTGCAGGAATTGATTAGTATCCATTCCTTAGTGTGTGCAAGTTGGAGAATTTGAGAAATAGATCAGCGGTAGGAAAGGTGATTTTGTGTTTCTCTACAATAGGATCAGTAATGAGCGGGGACGCAGAAGCAGCCGCAAGAGTAGCCAAAGCATCAGGCCTCATCTTTGTGCAGCCACTGGGTGAGGGGCTGATGGCCGATGTCAATATCCTTCCTGTTGTTCATATTGACATCATTCAGGGGACTCAAATCGCTCATTATCTTGCTCAATCATTCAGGTAATCATTTGCATAGAATCTATCTCTCAGCTTTCTCCACCAAGATCTTTTAGCAGAAGAGAGAAAAAAAAAAAAAAAACAAAAACTGCATGCAGACTTGAATTCTCATGAAAATGGAGTTGGGTATCATGCATCACGGGATACTGGCTGTTTCATCTGTAATCAGTTAGTGCATTCTTCTTCCTTCACAAGCAATCTTCAGGGTAGTAAAGATTCACAATTTGATGAGTGGACACAAGTATACACTTGAGAAGATCTGGAAATTAGGATGTGCTCCTACCGTGAATACCATTACTCTCTCCCTCTTTAGCTTAATTAACGGATTGGTCATCAATGTGTAGACTTCCGGCAATTCAAATATATGCAAGTAAGACCGTCATCCAGAAGTCTATTGCACCAGTAATTACTGAATTCTCTTCTAGAGGACCAAGTTCAATTACACCAGATTTTCTCAAGGTACATTTTACCACTATCAAATACGCACAAACACATTCAGGCATACAATGATTGAGAGTTGTGCAATCTTACCCTTTATTAATGATCAATCCCGTTTATAAATTGGCAAACCATATCTTACCCTTTAGTTAAGCTGGTGTTTCTCTGGATTCAATAGCCAGACATAAGCGCTCCGGGGATCAACATACTGGCAGCATGGCCACCCAAGACTTCACCTACGTTGCTTCCAGCGGACGGCAGATCAGTGAGCTGGAATTTTCAGTCTGGCACATCAATGTCGTGCCCTCATGTTGCCGGTGTGGTAGCCCTGCTTAAATCCGCACATCCAGACTGGTCTCCAGCTGCAATTAGGTCTGCTCTCATGACTACAGGTGAAATCCCTCCCTCACCAGTTTCTAATACTACTATTTCAACACCATGCATTTATAGCTCGAAATCCATCAGTTTGGAACTAGGGGGTTTCTACGAACACTAGGAAAAAAATAAATAAATAAATAAACAAAATCTTTTCTTGTCATTATTAGTGGCCAAATTTTGTATGCACAAAGATGGCCGGAGATGGAAATTCGGGCATCAAAAGATAATAATACCAACAGAGAAAGATGCAATTTTTGCCACGGTTGACATGAGAATGCTCATTTGGGCCCTTTTCACCAAAGCGTTGAATGTGAAGTCCACATGAAGATGAAGGCAGTTTCTGCCCCTTGACACTAACTTTGCTCAGTTTACTCACTGCAGCTTACAACAGGGACACAAGTGGCGACGGAATTCTAGGTGGAGGATCAATGAAAGCTTCTGATCCCTTTGACATTGGCGCTGGTCACATAAGTCCATCACAAGCAATGGATCCAGGTTTGGTATATGACATGAAAATTGGAGACTATGTCATATTCTTATGTAACGGTGGCTACTCTTGGGATCAAATCAAAAGCATTGTGATCACGACCCCTGAAATTCCAAAAGGCTGTCCTCAACGAGGATTCATAACCAACTCCAACTTAAATTATCCCTCCATCACAGTTTCGAATCTGCAGTGCACCACCACGATCAAACGGACACTTCGCAACGTCGGAAAGAAGAAGACTGCAATTTATTTTGTGAGCATTTTAAGTCCAAATGGAGTAGATGTGAAGGTATGGCCTAGAGTTGCTTTCTTTTCACCTTTCAAGGAAGAATTCACATACCATGTCACCCTCAACCCAAAAAAGTTGTCACAGGGAAGGTATGATTTCGGTGAGATAGTCTGGTCGGACGGCTTACATTTTGTGAGGAGCCCGGTAGTTGTTTTTGTCAACAACATTGGGGGCACATGCGGCCAGTGCGGTAACTCAGACGGAATGGATGGGGCTGTTGCACCTATTTAGGATTTCCTTAGAAACAGACCTTTTTTTTTTTTTTTGTGTTCTACGGGGAAGACAACAACATCATCCAAAGTTGTGTTAGCTGATTGGTTTCATTACAGTGTATCCAACAATCCATAAACGAGTACTATAGATGATCTCCAAATTTATATAATCAACCAACGGAGGAGATACCTTTATCATTTTTGAAGAATCGGGATGATGCACGTACCAGTACTATTTCAAAAAAAAAAAGAACACCATCCTTTAACCTTCTTAAGAAGCCTACCAAACTTCTAATTACATAGCTTGCCTCACAAGCAATAATCTGCAGGGCAATCATAATAAATATTAAGAACATTGGTCGAAATGATCCAAGAATGTAGACACAGATTACCACATATAACGCCAAGCCCAAAAGTTAATATTTTCAGTTAGTTAATAACCAACAAGTCTCAGATACATGTTGTAGCTTGAAAATTTTTAACTTGCACCAATCATGGAATTATGCCTTCTTTCTCCTGTGCTTAGGCTTCACGGCATCTTCCAAGGTCTTATGTCCATTCTTTTGTAGCCCACTTCCAGCCATTTCATTTGCTGAAGGTGCAGCATCACTTTCTACAAATAGTTGATCTGATTCTCGGCCATGTAGTTCATCATATCTTTCTTTCTGTGGCTTCTGAGTAGGAGTTACTTTTCCTACAAATTAAATAAGCAAGTTTAAGAAAAAAAATATCTTGATTTATGCTTTGAATCATCGGAAGAACAAGAGACAGAAAAAGTAGAAGATTCTCCATTGCCAAACAATATAACCAAAATCAATTGTGTCAAGGCTCTCCAATCTAGTACTACAAAGGTAAACAGCAATTCAGAAAGACGTTCAGTTCTCTCTTGTTTCCCTAGCAGCCACCTTAACAATCACAATAAGACCATTATGACCCAGACTGTCACGGGAGCAATTTCAGAATCACCTAACACTTCAATCCTCATTTTGGAGAGGAAATATAAGTTTTTTCTTTTCTTTTTTCTTTTTTTTTTTTTATAATTCAAATCTCCCTGAGGTGAGGGCGTGTATCCAAGGATGAACTTGATTTAAATTATCCAAAAAACTACAAGATTGATCCTGTTTAAAAACTCACCATTTGACCGAGATGATAAACATTATGCATTACTTGGTAAATCAGGTCTTATCAGGTAAAGAATATGAAACAACTGCATACCTCGAGAAGCAAGAGAGACTTTCAATTCATCAGAATTGATGCCTTCTGAATATGGGTCCCTGAGAGAAAACAGGATAAAGCTCGTCGTTAGAAAGACACAAGATTTCAAGCAACTTTTAATTTTTAATGAATGAAAAGGTTTGAAAGCTAGATATTAAGTCCACATAAAGAATTATATAACTTAGGTATCAGCTATATGCCAATATTACAATTTCTGAAAACTAGCCTATAACTTCAAGGTAATTAAAGAGACATTCTCAACTAGTTGGGATTTCCAATGAATGACTTGTTTATAGGAACGACTCCAGGAACATGATATAAATCTATGACTTTCTGTTCTCTGTACTGGTCTATTACACAAAGGCTTACCGACAAGCCCATAATAACTTAAACTAGTTTTAGGAAAGAAACTTTCTAGAGGATGTTATAAATGCAATCAAGGCCCGAAGACATGGTAGTTATGATGATTAATAAATCTACCAACTTGAAAGGGCACCAATGGAGCTCTTTGTTTCGCAATCTATCTTGAAAGTTCCTTCTTGTTTAGATGATAGAATACAGACATCCATGTTGTCATTGTTGAAATCACACTGCTCTGGTTTTAATTCTATTTTCTCTATCCATATCCTTGAGAGATCACTAGGCTCACCAACATCCACTGCCGCAACAACAGGATGCCGCTTAATCTTCCTTTGCACTCTTTCTGCATTGTATGAATCAACCTGCATAAATAAACAGAGATGTAAAGAAGAATGTTCCCTAATGCACAAACAGCATATGGAACAATTCATATTAATCTAAAAGCCTGAAAAAACCTAAGGTGTCATTCAGCGAATAAGATGGTCCCATATCCAAATATCATGCCTTGTAGGAACCTTTAAAAGAAGAGAAACAATGAAAGAGATTTTTATGTTGTAATATGCATTAATTGCAATAACAGCAGTATCTGCAAATGATCGGGCACCAATATTAATTTTCACTGCTGCACTATGAGTACTAGAGTAAACAAGAAAAGATTGATTGCATAATAGAGGAACTACCAACTCGAAACAGGCTATCAGTGACCCTTTTTCAATTAAAAGCCATATGTTTAATTTTAACATGACTATTTCAGGTTGATTTTCACTACCATTCATTACTTCAATAATAGAATCAGAACAATTCATAAAGTCATTTTGCCGAAGAGTTATGGACATAAGCATTCATTTAGTATAGTTATCTATGGGCTTCAGACTAAAGGGACTCAGGACCTTTCATACTATATTCCTAAGTAAACAAAATTCTACATAGAACAGGTCTAATATGGACCCTATGGTCTTACATCAGCCACAACAAAAACAATTGCCTTAAAATAGTTTACCAAATTATAGAATTACGAAAGATAACCCATGCCCAAGAAAAATAAGACAGTTTGATATTTTTCAATGATGCACAAAACCGCAATAGATTTTGAAGTTTCAGCGACAAACAAAGAAAAATCAAGTGTAAGAATAGTCATACATCAGGGGAGGATATATGTAGAGAGTAGTCAGTATTTGCATTATCGAGTGATTAAAACAATCTGGTAGATTTTCTTACAGCTTCTTTTATCTTGGTTGTAATATCTGCAGCCTTCATTGAAGCAATACGTAGACACTGCATAATGACACTCTGCATGACACCCTCTCCTCCAGCCTTTTGTATAGCACAAACATCACCATTAGAATTCAGGGTAGCAGTCATTCTTCCTCGCATGACAGCCTCTTCAAAGTGTGTAGGATCTATAACCTAGTGGCACCAATCACGTCAGAGATAGATGAAATCTAATTAAATAGGGGATCAAATGAAAAAGAAAAAAGAGTCAGTTGATTACCACCATGCTCTCCTCGCCAAAAAATGCAAAGGTTACAGCAATAGGCAGATGATGTATAATCAAAGGAAGGGGTTCCCTTACCTGCCAAAGACAAAACCTATTTCATATCTCACAGAATTAATTAATATTTTTAGCATATAAAAGGCTATGATTGTTAGATGATATATTCCAGTTCAGCAACATAAAAAGTCATTCATTTCAATAGCCACTCAAATCATCCAAAAGAAAATGGTTGATAAATGAGGAAGAAAACTAAATATAGAGCAAAATACTGCAAACTAAATATGGTGCAAAAATACCCAAAAAGTAAGTAACAAATTCACAAGTATGTTAAAAATGCATCTTTTTGAAAACATATAAAATAAATTAAAGATTATCATAACCAATTAGAAGAACTACTATAAAACCCAATTGAAAGTGAAAAATCTTCACAAATAAATAGAAATTGACTCAAATTGTTATCTGAAATGTTATAGGTGTTGTCAGATGGATCTTAATACCACCCAGGAGGACTGAAGCATTTAAATGATCATTCTATTAAAGGAAGGATATAGCATGATCTATGTCCATAAAGCCATAGGAAAGCCCTGGTTGAGTTCAAACAGGATCCTTCTTCCTAATATCAATGACCAAAGAATATGTTCATATGAAACCTAAAAGGGAGAAATAAACATAAGAGAACCTCAGGTGGATGCACTATCACTTCCTGGCTGTCTTCTCCTCCAAGTGTGCATTCTGGTCTCCGGAATGTCAAGAGAGCAGCTAAAGCAGCAATATTGGCAGCATCAACAAGATTGCTATTCCGGAGAAAAAACAGAAAAGGAAAAGGGAACGACTTCAAACACCAAAATAAAAGAATAGCTCAGTTAATTATGTTGAAAAAGAAAAATATCTCCATAACGTACCCCCCATTGTCTAGAATGTGCAGATCAATGCGAATGGACCAAACAAATTTCCCTGAGATGACACAAAGAGATTCTGTATCTACTGCTCTACTTTCTCTGCATGGTTGTTTCAAAATTCATCATAAAAAATAAGCATTTTGTTTTCAATTCTATAAGATTAACAAGTCCATATCACACCCAACAAACAGCTACCTGTTAGCATGTCAAATATTCTAATGAAAGGTTGTTTTAGCTTTTCTAAGTTTCTAAACTTTTGGAAAAATTCAAAGGATTGAAAAGAGAATTCTTTTAAGTATCAAAGTCAAGCTGATTATGAGATTTAAAAGACCAGGAAACCTGAACAATTGATAATGCTAGAATTTACCCAGTAAACAAGATCCTTAGTAATAAACCAGTTTAAATAGTAACAGATAGAGAATAAGAGTAAATGAGATTTTACCTTAAGCCACGGTCTATTATGCGGCCCAACTCAACAGCAGATTCTCCGGGGCGACCAATCTCAAAAGAAGGATCAGCCATGGGAGAAAATTCCGTAAAGATTGAAACAGTTCCTTCATTAGGCCTATCCCGATAAGGCTGTACAAGTTGAGAAGTCACAAATCCCAGGACATGGGTCTGGCCTAGGTGCACCTCTGATGAGCCATCTTCTCTACATTTATAAAAGTCCAAGCTCTAATTATTCTATCTTAACAAATTTCACTCCAGTAGTTGTCTCGCCAAAGGTGATATTTACAATTAGATACACTCTATAAACACAAAACAAGAATATTCCAATCACTCACAAGTTCAGATCCCGGCCATTTTCCAAATAAACATGTAACAAAACGTTAAGAATATTATGGCACAAAAGAGTTGCTTCCGATAAACGACCAAATCTCTAAATAATGGCATAATCCACATCAGAGAGTTGTAAACCCGGCTATCAGTCTTTAACATAACTGTTTCTCTGCATCAGATTGCTAAAAGAGAGTAAAGGATAAATAAAAACATAAGAACTCTGTTTCCTGTTACTTGTTTTACATGAAATAAGGAAGGATGTGTATTCAACACAGTCCATACAGAAGGCAAGAACTATAATCATTTTAGAACAAAGCTGATTCATTTTTATCCTATTTAGTATCACAAAAAAAGAACCATTGAAGCTCTTTTACAAGCTTGCCACCAGGATATGGTAAGAATACCAGTTGATGATGGAGTAATTTTTTGCATTGGAAAGTTGCTTCAAAGTCAGGCATCAACATGGAATAAAACAAGACTTCAGATATTTGAAGGTTTTAATTTATTATAGCAAACTCAACTCATATAGTCTTGAAACTCAAGAAATTAATTATCAAGCGAGCATAAAGGATATTTTACTTGTCTGAATACTAAAATTTGACCGTAGCCCCAATTTTAAATTGCGTGAAATAAGATCATGAGAGAATTCAACTTCCAGCAGATTATTTAATCCCCTTTCCTTTAACATTTCAATGAACAAATCCAGAGAATCGGAATATTTTAAGTGTTGGGAAAACATTGAGCCTCAATTTATTTAATGCATAGGCAACACATGAAGGTACATGTAAGTTCCTCTTTTATATTCATCCCCATGAGAAGTAAAATATATGATGCAGTGAATGAGGGAAAACAATTAATGCAATCTTCACACAATTGTAAATACCTCTATACATAACGTAAAGAACAAGGATTCTCACCTACCAAACTTGATATTCAAATCTCTATAGTCATAAGGACATCTCCCGTCTACTCTCAGCTCAGAACGCAGGGCAGTCTCAATAAATTTCTTCTCATTCACTGTCATCCGCCAAGTATTAGCCAATCTCTGCTCCATCAATTACCAAGCAATGCACCTTCCAGACATTTTATAGCATGAAAGCAAATTTCTTACTTAGGAAATTGGTGTGGGGGGGGAGAGGGGAAGCATAGATAAAGTTACAGAAAGTTAAGTAAGAATCCTTGCATCATGACAATATTATCTTTTACACCATTCATAATGTTCAAGCATTATGAGGTGCTACTTTGGCACAGAACAA
>JAXGGT010000169.1:10768594-10779616 GCA_035583425.1 Marsdenia floribunda | reverse complement strand
TCTGGATATGGCTGCTGTTGCTCCTCCTTCAGATCGTATCCTTGTTGACTCTACCCATCTGGGTATCACTCAAATCTTTTTTTTTTTTTAATATTTATCTTTTTATCTGCTTTCCTTCAAGTTTTTGATTTCCTGCATCCGATAACACGTTCTTTCATTTCTTTGTTAATATGTGTTTGTGTATGGAACGGATATAACCTGGTTTCTTTTTTCTTTGTGTCTTGTGTTCGTTTAGTTCTTTCTTTTCCCACCCCTGGATCTGGTTTACTTGAATCTACTCTCTCTGAATAGATTTCTATGCTTTTAAAACTCTTGCCTTTTCTGATTCTCTGCTGTCGTTCCAGCTGTTTTCTGGATTAGGATTTGAAATTTTCATTGAGAAATTTTTTATTACCTCTTTTTAATCTTTATGACTCTTGGTAGTATTCACCGGTCCTTTTATAAAATGCTGGTTTAATCTGTTCTGCTGAACTTCCGTCATTACCTTCTTTTTTTTTTTTTCTTTTTAAAAAAAAAAATCAATCCCTTGTACTTGATCAGTTATACTTCTTGACTTTTAACAGTTTTCTCTTCCCTGTATGTTTAATTGACACTCCTCATTCTTAATACTGATAGTTGTGAAGGAATTTTTACATATGTACTCCTTTACTTGTTCTGGTTTAGAAGCTGCAGATTTGCTGCAAAAATTGTCTTTGGAGAACCCAGCAAAGACCCTGGATGTTCCGGAGCCTGCCAAGAAGGTAGATTCTAAAGTTAAAAACTATACAATTTCCTATCAGTCAGATTGACAATATTCTTGTGAGAGGGTCTAATTAATTTTCTTTGCAGCCGCCTGCTGAGTCGGGAGATGTCACAAATGGTCAGATCCAGGATAGGTCTGCCACTCCTCTGCTGCCAGATTTTATGGATCAGCCCGTGTGCTATGTCCCAAATTATGCTTCACCAGCTTATTACTATGGCGGTATGTTTTGTTCCTAACTTCCTTTTTTACCCTTTTAAAAAAATATATATATATATAAAATATATACTTGTCTTTCTTGATTATGACATTGCCTGCATGTATCAATTGTAGGTTATGATGGGACAGGCAATGACTGGGAAGACTATGCGAGATATATGAATCCAGATGGAGTAGAGATGCCTCATGTAAGTTGCTTGAGTTTGTTTTGTATATAAACCATAAAACCTTGTGTCGAAACTTATGACACTTTATTCATGGATTAAGAACCGGTTGATGGGGGTGCTGATATGTTTGTTTTTGCTACAGGGAGTTTATGGAGACAATGGGTCAATTATGTATCACCATGGTTATGGGTATGCTCCTTATAGCCCATATTCACCTGCTACTTCCCCTGTTCCGACTGTTGGGCATGATGGCCAGTTATATGGAGCTCAACACTACCAGTACCCTCCATATTTCCAGCCACTGACTCCAACCAGTGGACCGTACCATACATCAACAGCCCCTGCCAAAGGTGAGATATCCACCTCTGCTGCTGCTGACCCAGCACCTTTATCTGTGGATAATACTGCTAATGGAAATTCCAATGGCATTACAAATGGTGGGGGCCTAAAGGCCAATAATGGTGCTGTACCAGTAAGACCAACTTATCAGAACTCATGTTTTAATACAAATGCTTCCTATGGAAGAGGTGCCTTGCCTGGAGGTATGGTTACACCTGCTTTTCAGGATCCTAGATTTGGGTTCGATGGGATGCGATCTCCCATTCCATGGTTAGACGGCCCTATATTTTCTGATGGGCAGCCTAGGCCAGTGACTAACAATACTATTACTTCATCCATTTCAAATGGGAATGGTGTTCCACCATCGAGGAATCAAAATCTTCGTCCACAAATCATGGTACATCAATCTTCTTTAGCTGTCTAAATTCTATGTTGAGTTCTTATGTAATTTTTTTTTTTTTTTTTTAATGTTTTCTGGAGTTTGGAAATATTTTCTTCTAAGGAGTAATGGTTCTTCTTCTGATTGTGGACTTCCATCTGGCTTTTCAGGGTCTTCACCACCCAAGGCCAATGTCTGGCATGAACACAGCTAGTGGTTATATGAATAGGATGTATCCAAACAAATTATATGGCCAGTATGGGAACACCTACAGATCTGGTATGGGCTATGGATCTAACCTCTATGACTCGAGGTCAAATGGCCGTGGTTGGTTTGGTGTTGACAATAAGTATAAACCAAGGGGCAGAGGTAATGGTTTCTTTGGATACTGTAATGACAGCCTGGATGGTTTGAATGAGCTTAACCGAGGACCAAGAGCCAAAAACTCCAAGAACCAAAAGAATTTTGCTCCTGTAGCCCTAGCTGTAAAGGGGCAAAATATCCCATTGCAGCATAATAGTGATAGCGAAAAGGAGAAGTCAAGTGTGGTTCCAGATCGAGAGCAGTATAACAAAGCAGATTTCCCTGAGACATATTCTGACGCTAAGTTTTTTATTATTAAATCATATAGTGAAGATGATGTCCACAAGAGTATCAAATACAATGTCTGGGCTAGCACTGCAAATGGGAACAAGAAACTTGATGAGGCTTATCAGGAGTCCCAGCAGAAGTCTGGTGGCTGTCCTGTTTTTCTTTTCTTCTCTGTAAGTTTGGATTTCACTTGGCGGGCTTCTTTTAATTTATATTTTAGCACGGCTCTTGTTTACTAGACTTTTACTTTGTTTTCAGGTAAATACCAGTGGGCAGTTTGTTGGTGTTGCGGAGATGGTAGGAAGAGTTGATTTCAACAAGAGTCTGGAGTATTGGCAGCAAGACAAGTGGATTGGTTGTTTCCCTGTTAGATGGCACATCATTAAGGATGTCCCCAACAGCTTGTTAAAGCACATCACCCTCGAAAACAATGAAAACAAACCTGTTACTAATAGTAGGGACACTCAAGAGGTAATTTGAGCTGTATATTTTTTTTTTTTTTTTTTTTTCCTTTTTGGGGGAGGGGGGTGGCTGGTGTGTCTCAGGCTTGTTCTTTTTGCATTTTGTTTTGATATTGATTTCTGTGGTTGCACATGTCTTAAGGGCAGCTAATTTTCTGTTATGCTTAGGTTAAACTGGAGCAGGGGTTACAGTTGCTAAAAATATTCAAGGATCATTCCAGCAAGCAATGCATCTTGGACGACTTTGATTTTTATGAAGAGCGTCAAAAGAGAATCCAGGAGAAGAAAGCCAAGCAACAGCAATTCCAGAAGGCAAGAAGATTTGTTCTAAATTTGATCTCCACCCCCCCCCCCCCCCCCCGAATGACTATTCGTGTTCTCCATATGACTTGGTCTGACACAGGTATGGGAAGGAAAACCCACGGACGAGAAGAACAAAGATGGCATAATTGGGGAACTCAAATCCCAGAAGCCATCAGAAGTATCTTCTGTCATGGGGAAGGAAGCTACACCAGCTGCTCAGGCTAATGGAGATGTCAAAGTATCAGAGAATGGTTCTGTTGGAAAATCTGGAGAAGTCCCAAAGGGTGCTAAACCAGTTTCAGAGAAAATTGTGGCCAATGGGGTTGCAAATGGTTGCTAGCTTTAGGCCATGTGCAATGGGCAGCCGGTGATTTTCTGCAGTGTCATTGTGAGGACATCGACTGAAGGGGATGATCTTAAGCTTAAAATATGCGTTCTTGGCTTTCGTCTAAGCAAATTTGGGTTTCCCTCTGTATTATTCCTGGCTGCCTCGGCCATTAATTCATTGCGAAGGTTATAGTATAAAACCTAAAAGGGGAGAGTTAGTCTGGTTTGGCAAGGCTGGATTCAGATCTTTAGGAGAAGGGAGGAGGAATAGAGAATTCCGTTGTTCTACTTGAGGACGGGTTTGAGCTTCTATAGTTGGATAGCTTTCTAACAGGTTTTGATACTAGGGGTTTGGGATTTTAGGGGTTAATTATCGTGTCCTTTTTTTTTTTTTGTTTTTTTTTCCTTTCTTTCCAAATTGTGGGCTTTACTCCTCTATTTTCCTTTTTCTTGTCCTTTGAAGTCATGGGTTGTTCATCTTTGCTATAGTAGGTTTTTACTTCGTCTTCTACCTTGTAAATCTAGATCATCTATTATAAGGAGGAGCAGCACTGAGATAGTGAAGGTGTGAATGCTAGAGGCAAGGTGGAAAAGCATTGCAATATAGTTGGTTGAAGGAGCTTTTTCATTTTCTTTCTTTTCATTTGTAATTTTGAGGTTTTCTTCTTTTATTTTTTTTCCTCCCCCTCGCCCCCTCTTACTTTCTCTTAATAAGCTTAAATGTCAATTTTATCTGTGAAATGAAAGGGTTATACATAGAGTTTTTAATTGTTTGGTTGATTTATTTTAACGGGCATTGTGGGGAGTAAGTTGGGATAAGAACGAAGAAGGGGATTGGAAAGGGAAAGCAAATAGGATAAGTATGGTGAACGGGCCAGAAGAGGGATGCGTGTGCTTTCTCATCTCTTTTTGATATGAACTCTTTTTTAAGATTTTTCGAACTCTTGGCAATACAGGTCACCCAGCCTTAGTAATTGTGAGTTCACGTGATAAGAATGCTATAGGAGAGAGGGGACGTTTTGAATCATTTTAATGTTATCAAAGAAAAGGATTCCATACGGATAACGTGTTTAACTAAGAGATAAATGGTACTCAGAATTGGTGAATGGTTGCCATTTATTTTTGGGAAGGTTACGGCTAGAGGGATCGTCCCTCGAATCATACTTTTGGGGGATTGTTTCAAATATTATATTATTTTGTCTAAAAAATATAAATACAAGGATTTTATTTTTTTTTTGGTAGGTAAATAATACAATGGTTACTGCGTGTATCACGTGGAATTTCTGCTACACCTCTGTTTATCTCTTCTCACGTTGAGAGATCTCTCGCACCGAAAAACATCTTTTCTGCTCCCTTTTGCTCAAAATCTCCACCCCGATTCTTTCCTCCTCCTAATTTAGGTTGAACGGATTTCCGGTTGATTGAACCTAATTTTTCTGTCCATTCAAGAAATTAAATTAAAGAAAATCAAAATTTCACCTTTCTTTGTTGTGCCGTAGTTAAGTGAACAGAAACCATAACTATTTTTAGATAATGGCTGTCAGATTCTCGAAGAAGATTGTAAGGCTGGGCTCGACTTTTTCGGATAATTACTTAACCCGTAGCAACTGTACCGAGACTAGGAGGAGATTTTCAACCATCAACAGCACCGAATATGGCAGTCGACACCCGGGTCAGAGTGGCAACAAGTCTGTCAACCTCTTCACTGCTATCAATCAAGCCCTCCACATTGCCTTAGAAACTGATCCTCGGTAATCTTCCCCCGCACCTTTTTTCGGTTGGGTCTTGCTCTGTTTTTTCTTTCCCCTTTGGAGCTGAATTGAAATTAATTTCACAATTTGGCCTTCTCTCTACGGAACAACAGAAGAGGATCTGAAGGTTTTTATACAGACCGATAATCTCAAGTATTCCCATTTCAACACATTGTCGATATTATTCTATTTGGATTCATTTAGTAAGGCAATAGCTTCTATTTGCTCAGCCTGGAAACTCACTGTGGATTCAATGGGAGTTTCTTTACTTTGCAACCCCTGAATCCTCCAGCACAATGCCTAACTATTTCCGCACTGATCTCTACTTATGCTTCCTCGTCCTTGAACTCATCCAGTGCCAAGACATTGACCTTCGCAATATGATGCTTCTGATACCCTCTTGCAGTGTCATTTTTAATTTTTACTCGGAGATTCCCCGATGCCCAGTTTGATTTGTTGCTAGATATTCCGTCTTGCAGCTGTAAAATGTTCCTTTCTTTGTTATGATTGATTTAAAAAGCCTATTGATTTCCTTCACTTGCATGTCAAGGGGAGTTTCCAGAAGATGAAAGAAATTAATTTAAACCAATATTCTTTCAGCTCATATGTATTTGGCGAGGATGTGGGCTTTGGTGGTGTTTTCCGTTGCACTACTGGATTAGTTGATCGGTTTGGTAAACACAGGGTTTTCAACACCCCTCTTTGCGAACAGGTATTGGTAGCAGATAGGCATTTTCTTATCTATTTTTCTTTAGCCGGTCCTGCAGAAAAATTAGGAGAAAAGCAATGCTAAATGCCATTGTAAATATGGTGGTTCAGCATTCTTTCAAAATTATCTTCAAATAGCTTGAAAAGTTTTTTCCACACATTCCATTTTACAAGTATGGTACATTTTTCTTTTATTAAATCCACTGTGATGAACTCTTTAACAGGGAATTGTCGGATTTGCTATTGGTTTAGCAGCAATGGTAAGTGCTTGAAACGTCAATGAACACAGTATTTTGGACTGACAATTTTCCTCCTCATATGTTCTTTTCCTATTTTATTGACATTGATCACCTCTTTCTGACCATAAACAAAATCATAGGAAAATCGTGCTATCGCTGAAATTCAGTTTGCAGATTATATTTTTCCTGCCTTTGATCAGGTTTGTGTTCAATGAGAATTATGAAACTTTTGGACATTAATTTCACTATACTGGCAGTCTCAATTTTGGCTCTGCAGATAGTAAACGAAGCTGCTAAGTTTAGGTATCGAAGTGGCAATCAATTCAACTGTGGAGGTAATTAGAAAGCGTTGTGTACAGCCTTTGGTGCTCCTTTTAGAAAGTTTATAGAAAAACTTGTTTTCCAGGCTTGACAATCAGAGCTCCTTATGGAGCTGTTGGCCATGGAGGGCATTACCATTCACAATCTCCTGAAGCCTTTTTCTGTCATGTTCCTGGCATTAAGGTAAACATTGAGCAGAATTTGACCTGAGTATGTATGAATGGCATCCCCAAAAGATTGGAGGGAAGAAAAGTCAACTTCGAGGATAAAATATTTTAAATTCAGTGTAAACATGTCACTCATATACCTGTTCGTACTGTGACATTTTACTTTGTAACTTTGATCTTTTTAAAGTGTTGTTGAGTTTTGATAATTGACTAAAACTTGTCCCTGAATAAACTTGCAAACTTACACGGTTTGACTTTTTTAGGGGTAAAGATATGCTTAAACCTGTTGTCAATGTTCACCGTTCTACTGTAATTTTAATAATTTCTGTAGGAGTTCAAGTAAATCAGAGGTGAGGTATGACTTATTCATATTTTCTTAAAAACTATTTTAATAGGAGCAATTGTTCGAAACAAAAGTTCAAGCAAAAGTTGCAGAAACAGTATACTGAATAAGTGCCTCATCATTCTCTTAAGTTGATCAATGATTATGTATCTGCTACTGCTTCTCTGGATGTTCACTGATTAGGATGACCATTTGGAACAATAGCAAGATGTCCTCTAACTCTTATGGCTCTTTTTCCACACAATATTGATATGATCCAATATATGCTAACTATGATAACCAGGAATAGATAAATGAATAAAGATTTGGTTAAGCCAGACCTCATCATATAATGCAGTCATAGGATCCTGGCAGGATTTTGTCAAGGTATTACACATTTCTGGAGAACAGATGTTTTTCTTTTTTTTTTTTTTTGTTGGGGTGGGGGCAATGGATGAGTTTTCTGACTCCTTTTGTTTTATCTACCCATTTTGCATTCATTACTCTAAAATGAAATGTCAAATCTCGTTTAGGTGGTCATCCCACGGAGTCCACAGCAAGCAAAAGGTTTATTGTTGTCATGCATTCGTGATCCAAATCCAATTGTCTTTTTTGAACCAAAGGTATTATGTTACTCTATTTTTTCTCTCAAGTTAGGTATATGCACGTGCATTGTCATGCCTGATTTAAAGAGCTTCCGTGTCCTCCAAATGTTTCAGTGGCTTTACCGATTGGCTGTAGAAGAGGTTCCTGAAAATGATTACATGTTGCCTCTTTCAGAGGCTGAGGTATGTTAATTTATTTTGGCACTTGAACTTATTTATAAGAGTAGTTAACAGGTTTGCATGTCCAAAACTCAGGTGATTCAAGAAGGCAGTGATATAACACTAGTAGGTTGGGGAGCTCAGCTATCTATTATGCAGCAGGCCAGCATGGAAGCTGAAAAGGTTTCACTCCATTGAAAAATGCCCTTTGCTTCCATATATCGTCAGATAAGCAGTACTTCCATAATTGAAAACTTCCATGGATCGTACCAAAGTTCATAACCAATATAATTGAATGCAGTCCTCTTTACCTAAGTGTTCAAATTGAACATTATAAACTTGTGCGCATTACGAATTAAATAATGTAATTTGTAGGAAGGAATATCTTGCGAATTGATAGACCTCAAGACTCTGATACCATGGGACAAGGAAACTGTAGAGGCCTCTGTCCGAAAAACTGGGAGGCTTCTGGTTAGTATCATTGAACCATTTGTCCTAATGCAATCCGTCAATGGCATCCTCATAAAAAGATTTTCTTGGTTGCAGGTTAGCCATGAAGCCCCAATAACAGGTGGATTTGGTGCTGAAATTTCTGCCTCTATAGTTGAACGTTGCTTCTTGAGGGTGAGTTCTGTTTTTTGTGTCATTTCTATTTATTTTTTGCTCTAGAGGTTGGTTTAGCTTTCCCCAAAGTTGCATTTCATGAATCAAAATCCTAGAAATTGATCATTTTTTTTCCCGAAACTTTATTGGCATATGTTCAATGAGTGGTTCAGCAGATTATAAACAATGGACTCTACTCGAAAAGAACGGTTCTGATTGCAGAAGATACATGTATATACATTGGTCCTTCAGAAGTAGAAAATAATGATGAATTTAAAAAAAAAAAAGCATTACTCAAAGCTATTGCAACCACTTGGTTGCCAGTTGATGTATTTGAGATATTAGTGAATATGAAGCATATAAATTATATAAATTATAGTCCTCTTAATTGGATTAAGCTTTTAAACGTGATATTTATACGTTAACAAAATGGGTGGTCTATTGGTCTTTTCCAAATATTATTTCCCCCCATTATTATACAATGCCAGTTTAGACATGTGAACGTATAAATTATATTAAAGTTTTAGATGAAGTGGTAATTTTTGCATCAAGTATATGCGCAGTCTACAGGAAATTTCTTGATACTGATGATATGATGATGAAATTGCCCAAAACTGATATTGCAGTTAGAAGCACCAGTTGCGCGTGTATGTGGGTTGGACACCCCTTTTCCTCTGGTCTTTGAGCCCTTCTACATGCCTACAAAGAACAAGGTAAAACAATACAGAATCTGCATTCAGATGGCGATAGCTTGGATTTGGAATGCCACTTGTATGACTTGCTTCTATTTCTTGCTTGCAGATATTGGATGCAATCAAAAGCACCGTAAAATATTAAGCTATCCTTTCTGATGTAGAGAGTCATGTGATGGCTTATATAACAAACATGCTGCTGATATGTGAGAATTGAGGAAATTCATTGTAATTATAACCTCTCTTAAATATTGTATCCATTAAAAAATAATAATAATCTGTATTTCATCTCAAACTTGTTGAATGTTTAAGCACTTGAGACTGGGGGGGAAATGATACACTTGTACAATAATTATCTTTTGGATTAAAGAAGTTGCCATACCAGAATCCTTCCTTCTCAGCGGGCCAAAAAATAGGGTACCATCCTGTGCAGGTTAAAAATTGGAGGTGGTGGAAAACTGGAATAGAAAAAGTTGGAAGTTCAAAATCACAACCGAAGGGAAAGGCAAATCTAGCTCAAGATGATTAAGTCCATGGAGGTTCACATATCAGAAAACAGAATTTGTCAACCGCTTTTCTTAAGGTTAAACTGCCTGATACATTGCAAAAGTAGAAATTCTTTATCTTGTACAACTTCCTATGAAGGTTCATAGGCGTCATATCCCAGAAAGACCTACAGTTCGAGGTTTAAAATAAACTCCAGAGTCCAAGTTCTTGACATCTTCCATTCCCCCGTCTCATACAGTCCACTTATCAGCCGGTAAGAGCTATCTTGCCAAAAGCTTCACATATTTACAGTTAGCACAACTAAAGCGTATAGTGCTGGACAGCTGTCAATGGGATTATTCTTCTGATAAACCACAATCTCGCAATTTATCTGCCATTGATGCAAAAACAAACTATGAAAAAGTTGCGACCTTTTTAATAAACTACAAATTTGGACACGAGACTAGATAATCTATCTTTTTTACATTCTTATTTATGTTCTAAAATAAATTTTTATCAAAAAAAAAAAAAAAACAATGTCTTTAATTTAAAGGAGACAACCCTCTGTTTCTTGTTTTCTTTCAACTATTATACAGTCTCCTCATATAGGAGAATAATAAGTAAATGAAGATGAATGTATTGTGTTTGGCCACATTCTAAAACACATCATAAGGACTGTAAGAACTTATCTACAGTCAATATTTTGCCAAAAGCAAAATATATCATACAGTTGAAAAGACTATTATAGTAAGACAACCAAGTCGGACAAAAACATACCATTGTTGATTTTTCCGGAACTCAGTCAAAACAGGGTATATATTCTCAAATGCAGTGTATGTCTCATCCCTAACCTGTAAAAGGAATCAATCAAGGGTGGTTCAGTCAAAAAACAGAAGATAGTCATCAGAATTGAATGCATTAAGAAAATACAAACTGCAATTGCTACCTTTGCTCCAGTAAGAACAATTTTCCCTGAGACAAAAATAAGCAGCACAATTTTCGGTTGCTTCATTCGATATATTAATCCAGGGAATAGTTCTGGTTCATACTGCAAAACAGAAGTGGATACTATCAGTAACATAGTGCAAAAGAACATGTAAAACAAGATTCTTTGTTCCTAATAAGTTAAAGTTGTTACGTAATATATTTTCTAAAAACCCTTGGAAGACTTTACAGAAATGCATTACAAAGGAAAAAAAAGGGGGAATGTAACTCACACTTGAGAAGGCGCCATGTGCATAGGCAAGGCCTTCAAGTCTAATGGGAAATTTGACATCACATGACCCAACTATATTCTGAATCTTGAAATCCTAAAATTGATTTCAGGAAAAAAATAATAATAAATAAGTTAGAACTGAAACTATCAAAGGTAGAGAAACAGAGTGACCTTTATGCTGAATTTTTAATTTTGCATTTTAACCAATTGATAGAGAGAGAGAGAGAG
>JAXGGT010000169.1:10710962-10721465 GCA_035583425.1 Marsdenia floribunda | reverse complement strand
TCAGATCAAATAACTATTAAATCTTAAGACCTAATATCAATAGGATTCTTATCAAATCAAATAACTACCAATATTTATGTAATCCATAACCTCTAATAATTTAAAATTCCTTAATTGCCCATAACTTGGGTCGGGGTATCACAAGAAGAGAAAGAGAGAAAATAGGATTTTTAGAGAGAGAATTTTTGGAATGGGGCTTGAGTATGCTTGTGTGTGTATAATTTCTATTTAATTTATATTTCTCATGTTTATTCTAAATTATCTCGTAATAAGGGAATATTATATTTATTATTTAAAATTAGTAAGAATATTACATTTTATCACCTTACAAAGAGTTTCAACCTTGAAATTGAAGCTTTGTTTCTTAAACAAATAAGCGTATATATTATGCATGTTATCTTCCATTGCTCATGTAGCTTCACTCAAAGTATGGTTGATCTATTGTACCTTAATATATAAAATAATTATTTTCCTTAATACTTGTTTCTTGTGATCAACAATTTTCATTAGAATATTCATAACTCACTTGGACATGCAATGGTTTTACCTCTAAAATATGATTTGGGTCTAGAACATAACGCTTCTATTTTGGCACATAAAAAATATTGTGTATTTTGGATAAAGCAGGTGGTAACACTAATTGATACACTAATTGTCCAATTCTTTTCATTATATCATAAAGTCCCACAAATCTTGGTCTCAATTTCTCACTCACCTCAAACTTCATCACACATTTCGTTTGCGAAACTCATCGATATACTTTTATGCCTTTATGAAATTCCGTTGTTGTTCTTCTAGCATTCGTCTAATTTTTTTTTTTTTTTTTTTTTTCCCCAAATTTGGGTTGTTTTCAAATGTTGCCTTATTAAGGCCACCTTTTCCTTAGCAATTTGCATTAATTAAGGACTAGTTATTCTCTTTTCTCCAACTTCAACTCAATAGGTGGTGAACTACACCTCCTCCGTATAACGCTTCAAAAGGAGTCATGTCAATATTAGATTAGACTAATAACTATTGTCCGAGAACTCTACCAAGATTAAGTAATCAATTTAATTACTTTTAAAGTCCATAACACATGCTTAGAACATATCGTACAAAATCACTCTATTAGAATGGTAAAGTGGTTGAATATCATAGTAATAATAATTCAAAAAATATATAAATCTTTTACTAAAACTTTAAATTTTAACATATCATAAATATTTCGTAGGGAAAATTTCTAATTCAATCCTACATCTTTTTTCGTTTATCTAATTAGGTCATAAATCTTTAATTTTATCTTATTTGATATTATATATTTTTACGTTTCCACAACTAGTCTTAAATCTTTAATTTTACTTCATTTGATATCATATTTTTTATATTTTTCCAACTTCATCTTTTTGGTCAATTTATTTTTATATATATATATTTACTACTTTTACGGTGTAAATCTCTTTGTTATAATTTTGAGGGGCATTTTAGGTATTTCAAGGTTTTACGGTATAAAATTATACACGTGAAAGTAGCATAAAATGTAAAAAAAATTGATCGGAATGACGAAGTTGGAGAAACATATGATATAATGTAAGACAAAATTAAAGATTTAGGACTAAATTGAAGAAACAAAAAATATATGATATCAAGTAAGACAAAATTAAAGATTTAGGGTGTGTTTGGACTAGCTTTAATTTTGAGTTGGGTGAGTTATTTTCAAAATAAGTTGGGTCTTTTTGTTTGGACAATAAATGAATTTTTTCTTTTTTTGTCTCTCAACTTGCAACCAAAAGCCCCACACTTTCCAATATCTCTTTCAAGAATGAGTCACATACTAATTTTTGATCTCATTTACTTAGACAACTTTTTCACTCTCAAAAAGTAACTTTTCATTTTCCGTAATAAAATTCACTCAACTTAAAATAAACTCACTCAATTCAAAATAAAAGTTAATCCAAACACAACCTTAAAATTTAGTTGGAGAAACTCAAAAAAATAAAATAAAATGTAAGACTGGAACGAGAGATTTTTCCTACAACATATTTATAATATGTTAAAATGTGAATTTTTTAGTAAAAGATTTATATATTTTTTTTTTTTTTGTCTTTTAATAATGTATTACATTTTTAAGTAAATATTGAAATTAATATATTTTAATTTGAAAATTAAAATAATTTGACTTCTTATTTTTTTATAAAAAATAAAATTTAATAACTATAATTTTTGGAATGAATATTAGTTGTAGAATAGTAATTATAAGAATATTGGAAAAAATATTAATAAATATTATATTAATTTGATAATGAAAACACAGATCTTATTGAGGAAAAAAAATTATGTAGTATACTTAATTTGACGGAGTTGGTATTCACCTCTGCTGCTGAGCTTTGCTGATTAGGTTAGGTTGGGGATATGGCAACCTTCTCTTTTGAAATTTTGTGACTCGGAATTGCATTTATTTTTCTCAATACGACTATTTGGCAGAATACGTGAAAGGGGACGTAAGAACAGAGAAAATGGCAGAAAGCCCGGAGATATCGATACCACCAACCCCGTCGACGTCGCCGACCACGGATAAGGCGAAAGAGAAAGCATGGCACTCTTACTTCTCAGAGGATCTTCCTCGCACAGTTCAACAATCTACAGATTCAGCCATTCGCTCTGCTCGTTCCTTCCAGCAGTCATCTTCTACCCATTTCCGTGCTTTCCAGGTCAGCTTCATTCATCTCTCTTCTTTCACTCCATTAAGTCCGCCAATCGATTTTGTCCTGCTTGCTTTCAATCGGGCGACAATTACAATGTTGATTGCTTCTTGCTTAAACTGATATAATAGTTTCAGATTAAACCGTATCTGAGATATCATTATTTCTGATACAAAGTTCCTATAATTGGGAGTAACAATTAGGTTTAGGTTCAAAACTTGAAATCCATCTACCGTCCTATTTGATCAGAATAAGGAAGCATATCAGTTACTTATTTTTTCTAAATTCAAAAATAGTGAATAGTACTGAACATAGGCTTATAGCTGAGGAAGTAGATGAACCAGTCTTTACCTGAGCAAAATAAACTAAACTGATCTTTTCCCTAGACTCTAAGTATGATTAACTCTGTAACAGAAAATTTCCACAGACGAGTTTCATCGCAAGATTGGTAGGTAGGTAATGTTGCAAGGGGAGCACTGTAGGCAGAAACCAATAGCACTCATTGTCAGAGTAAGATCAAAGAAAAAGAGAGGAAGAAAAAATATATATATATAAATCAGGTCTGGAGAGCATAATATCTTATGGTGTTAGAAGTTCAGTGCTGTGCCATTGTGAAGTGTGATGGACTCTAGGTTAATCCTTCTAGCAATAGGCTTCAGAATTTGAAGGGATTTTAAGGATTAAGGGACGGTTATTGAGTCAAGTGGGAAGGACACTTAGTATCTCTAATGAAACTTTTTTTGGGTTTCTGCAACTAGGAGTATGCTTGAAGGTATGGATTGAAGTTCAGTTCCTATGAGTAAACCCAGTGCCTTGTATGGTTTTTTGAAATTGAGGAGGTGAGATAAGCTATAACTCGAATAGTATAAGATGTGGCTGAGGCTGCTGGATACCTTAACCTTGCCATGGGTTCTTTACCAATATTTTTGTGATATGCTTAAAAAGGATCTTCTGGGATCTTTTATCAACCTTACTGCAAAGTGATGTCATTGTGGTAGGAGAAAGTAGACTTTGCTTGAATTGTTCTTTTTCATTGGAATCAGGATCTATCAAGGTGAAGGATCTACAAATCATTAGCTTGGTTATCAACATTTAGAACATTTTGATCTAGTAGATTTTTTACAGAAAGAAGATAATATCTAAAACTATCATCTCTTTGAAATCCAGTGTGTTAAGTACTGGATTCACATTTCCATACATAGTCAAAGCACATTATCAGATTTAAGGGTGTGTTTGGATTACCATTATATTTGAAATGACTTATTTGAGACAAACCTTTATTCAAAATTCAAAATGAATGTTGTCCGTAACTTAAAAATGAATTTTATGTTGGAAAAAATAAGGGTTAAATATATAGGTTTTATAGGGTGTAATGATTATTTTGTAAGAGATTTTTTTTTTTTGGGAAAAAGTGTGTCATATTATTTTAATATTAATGTAAATATTATTTAATTAAAGTGGGGCCTACAACCATGAGGTGGCAAACCTATTAGATATAAGTGGGTGGACAAACTTTAATTGGAAACAAATGTTGTCTAAATGTGCTAGGTTATTGGAAAATAAAAATTCTTCACTCAATTTCAATTGAGTGGTAATCCAAACAAACCCTAAATGATTGAAGACAAATGCTATTTGTTTGCTTATTTTTCAATAACCATTTTGGGTAATTACTTATTTTTCTATTGTGATTGGCTATATATTACACGTATTTTGTCGTCCTCCTATTTTTTTTTTGAGAATCAATTGTCTTTCTCCATTTTAAGATGTAGCCACAAGATGACAACAATCTGTTGAGAGAGACTTGGAATTTCGACCAACTTTTGGGCATTCATTGATCATGCACACATATTGGAGTTATTAGTTAAATGTATTCAATGATAGGACCATCTATGACTCTATCTTTGCTGCACAACAATATGGAGTTATGGTTTTATTTGTTATTTTTTAATTGTAGTTTTGAGTTATGTTGTTAGTTATTTCTTCTTCATCCTTTATGGTGGTCTTCAATTACTTCAGTTTTCTTAGAAATCCACTTCTTGCAGGAGTTCTTGCCACAACTAAGAACCCAATACAAAGCTTATGAGCGCACTTTCTTCCAGAAAGTTAAAGGTGAACTTTAGTGACCTTAATCAAATTATGTATGCAAATTTATCTATGAATTTTTTCCTTCAAGGATGATTAATAGTTATGGGCTTATTTATGCCATCCATGCAAAAGACTACCATTTTACTAAAGCTTGTTTACCTGACATTGTATTTTCATCTTGTCAGTCGTAAACAATAGAAGAAATCACCCAATGCCCATGGAAACAATGAATGAAAAATAATTCTCTCTCAAGAAAACTATAGTCAAAGACCTGAAAGTTCAGAAACATTGATCACCATTTGTTGTTCTGGTTTTTACCAGGATGTTATTCTATATTATGCTGAACAGGACATAATAACAGTGGTTGATTGCAGAGTTGGAAGGAAAGAGCCACTCTGGGATACTTACTATCTTATTTGGGGTTAGCTATTTCCTTTTGACTTTTCCTGGTAGCTGTTCTGATCTCTGTCCTTTCCATTAGATGAATTAATAAGTACAAAGGAACATCCAGCTGCGGCCAGTGGAATTGCTGTCACAATTGGCCTCCTCCTAATGCGAGGTATATATGAGTGTGCTTTCTTTTTATACCCTCCCATTATGATTGTAACCCTTTTATCTTACTTATTTGCAATTTAAAGGAAAAAGAGAATGCTTACCCCCGGCCCCTGAATTACTTGATATATTTGACATTCAGATTAGTTCTTTCTGGAAAATATTTCTTTCTTCTATGTTTTTTTTTTAATGTAATGCGTTTTCCAGAACAGTAGGTTTCTAAAAAGGTTTCCAGGATAAGGTTTAAATTTGTACTTTTGCCTACTGCAGAAAAAAAGGTTTAATGTGGTGGTAAATGTAATTTTACTTATTCACATGTTCAAATCCTTGAAGGACGCATATACTTTTTGTAATTGAAGAATGAAGGTAATATTTGGAAAAGAGAAAAAATAATGAGCATGTCCATAAGAGCTAAGCACTTTAATAACAAAAAGTATTATGAAAATCAATTAAAGGAAAGTTCTATGTCTACTTTACATTAGTCTTCAAATCTTGTTTTTCTCTGATTATTTCATGTACGTTCTAGATTGCTGTTAATCCTTCCTTTGTTATTAGTAATCCTAACTTTGGCCTTGTCCTAAGCTTTCTTAGAGTCATCTTATTGGTAACGTGTTGTATTTGGCATTCCAAGTTAATTAAGCCAAGAGCAGGAATATATTTACTACTCTGTCCAGAAAATCTTGTTAATGTTGGACATTGAATATGGATCTAGAATTGTTGAAATGTATATAAATATAATACAAAATTACTAATACATCCTCAAAAAACATTTAGTGATTATTGGGAATATATGAGAAAACAGAGTAAATATGAGTATTCATTAATCTCTTATTGATTTGGAAGATTGATAAATATTTTGGGACAACCAAAATAGACTGGATTGACATGATTTTCTGCATGGAGGGACTATTATTTTAGTATTTTGAAGAATGTTCTAATGCAATGTGTAACTATTGCCTTTTAGATCTTCTATGAAGCTTTCGGTTTCTGAGACTTAAGGCCTCCTTTTTCAGGGCCTAGGAGGTTCATTTTTCGTCATACGTTGGGTCGATTTCAAAGTGAGGAGGTAATATCTGTTTTAATTTTATTGTAAATTCTTTGCAGTAACTATGACAAAAACAAAAAAAATCTGATCAGTTTCTGGACAAGGTTTCCTAGAGAATTCATATCTAATCTATTCCTTCTGTGCTAAGTTAATAACTTCATTTTATAGTTTTAATTTCATGAGGAGACTCAGATTTTTCTATCTTTTGCAGGCACATTTTGTTAGAGTTGAAAAAAATGTGAGGGAGTTGAACCTGTCTGTTGACTTGATGAAGAAGGAGAGTAGAAAACTAGTTGAAAGAGCAGCTCTTGCTCAAAAAGACATGAGACAAGGCCAATCTGATCTAGTGTATGGGAGACTGGAATATTTTCTTTATCTTCAACTCTGTTTTTCATCAATTTCTAAAATCCATGATCTTGAAATTTTACAGGAAAGCTGGAGGCCAGATACAAAGTCTTGCGAAGTCTGTTTACAAGGCAGAAGCTGAAGCTAGTGGTATGTGTGTATCTATCTATTTTCATCTCACACTGGGGAAAAAGTAAAACAAAAATTGGGAGTCAATTACTCTCTCTGTTTTGACCTAAATATTTATCTCATTTGGCTTCTTGAGTCTGTTTTCTTTGGTTTGCATTGAGTAGATACTTCTGAGGGAGCATCTAAGGCAAAGGAGAGAAAACCTACAGAGCTGAGAAAAGAAAACTTGTTTGTTTCCTGAGAGGCAACTAACTATGCGTTTCTTGAAAGTACCACCATTTCATTGACAGGGATCTTCCAGTGTTTCCATTTTGAAACACTATCAATCCATGTTCTTTTTATTTGTCAATATGATCATTCATCTAAATGACCTGATGGGATAAATAAGGAAGATGAGTTTGAGAATTAATAACTTTGGAGATGTTCTGTTTTTCTTTTATGGATCCCTTGTGTGTGTCCATACACTGGATGTTTCCTTAACGACTAGGATGCTCGGAACTTTGCTTCATTGTTTTTGCTCACTGGGGGGTTATTTCCAACGTGGATATCTTGGGTTTCCTGCCTTTCCCTTGGCTGATCTGGTTGAATGGTTTGTGGGCCAATGGCGTCATGGAAGAGAGGTTTACATGAATAATCTTGCTGGGGTTAGTGTTAGCAGGGTCTGCATGTGCAGGGGAATGCTTGCTAGAGTCAACAAATATCATGGCTGGATGCAGTTACGAATTTTGAGACCAACCTATAACTATTGGCACATATATCCTCTTAAGTGATTTTTCTACCTATTCTATCATGTTTTTGTTGCCATTTAAGTTGTCCTTTCTGTACCTTCCAGATCCATGATAGGCATGAGCTTTCACGAGTTTTTGTGCTTTCTGCTTTATTGATCATTTCCTTTATATGATACTAGTTAGTGCTGATGTGATTATCTTGTGGGCCCTTTGGTGGATTGTAGATTCATATCACATGCTTTGGTTTTCTGCATCCTAATGTGTACATGTTAATTTCATTTCATGACTTCATCACCTCTTTGCTTGGAGGATTTTGGGTCTGGAACAGGATGGATTTTGTTTGGTTAGAAAATGTGTTTTGATTTATAGGAACACTGATTCTTCAATTAGATATTTGTTTTCCAGTTGGAAGTCATCTGTTATTTCGTGCTTAAATTTAAATACATCAAATTCATATATTCTTGGGGAAGTTTGGTCCTTGATTGGTGGTGGTAGTCTGTTGGCTCATTCAAGCTTCAATTTGGTGATTTGGGCTAGTCTTCAATAATGTGGGTAAAAATATTCCTATTAAAAAAAATTATTTTGAAAGGGATTTAGTTTATTTCAGTTAAGCTTTCAGGCAGCCTTACTGCCATCAGCCGATGTTGCAACTGGATACTGTGCCATTTCAACTCTGATATGCAATTGGAACAATCACCTACTAGATTTTCATTTCTGGAATGCATGATTTATGCCATTTATATCGATTTTGTCAATATTATGACCTATTAATGCTCTTTATCATGATAGATTTGATGGATCTGCTGAGAGAAATTCCTGGGAGGGAGACTCTGAAACTACGCGCAGAAGTAAGTCATTATGCATTTTAGTTTTTGTCTTGTGCATTACTGATTTCATTTGACGTAACATTGTGGATGTTGTTCAAGGAGTTATTTGTTCATTTCCGAAACTTCTATCAGGTTGCTTCTATGGCATCAGTACTCCGTCAACAAAGGGTTGCGATGGATAAGATGATTCTGAAAATTTCTGAAGTAGGTGTTTCTGTATGAGCATTACGAAAGATCCCACCAGAGCGTCCTCTACTTCTAATAGTAATAGGCTATGAACTAGATCAGCATCTTGTTGCCATCTTATTTTGTAATGTTCTTGTTAAACATTTCTAAAATACTAACAAACAAACTGAAGCAGCAGGTTAGTGCATTGACCCATTGGGGATAATCACTGCTTTCTCTCTCTCTTTTTTTTTTTTTTGTTTTTTTCCCCTGCGAAAACAGGTACTAGTTGACAACATCCTAATAACCTAGGACTAGAAGGTCCTTCCTGTATTGAAACGTAAGGGTCTAGTTTGGTGAAATGATCATTGAAGTTGACCTTGTGAAGCGTAAGATCTTATGAGCTGAAAATTCTCGCTGTCGCGTTTAACTATCCTGAGCAGATAATTTGTCAAGTATCCAAGCTCGTCTGTATACTCACGGGATCGGTATAAAGAGGTCGACAATGTCGATCTCTGAAGTAATAACTTACACCACTAGGATATCGAATGTCGCCACATCGCCCATGTGCTAGCAATTTATCGTGGACGAGATCGGGATAAGTCACGAAGCTCGGTATCTTATGGCTACGTCAACCCCGCTTACCATACGGCAGTGAACATTGCTGGTGATGACATTGACATGATAGGTCCTGACACACGCCGCCTAGACTGACACCAATACTCGAGTGTCTACAATTTTCTCTTTTGAATTTCAATTTGACATCCACTCTGCTGGACACGTGGCATCATGGGACGCATTAAGATAATATTGTTGTACACGCGTCAAGGTCTCTAGCCCTCAACGCATGATGGAATTTGCCTATAAGAAAAGGTTCTCTCATTGTGCTGAGGGGTTGGCTTCTTCCGGTAAACAATATCTCACTTTGTTATTTTTTCCATTGTTAATTTTCATCTCTGTCGATGCATTGACTAACTTAACCTTCGGAGTGTATAACGGGGGGAAAGCCCCTCTCAGTCCCATACAGCTAAAGTTTGAAACAAATTCAAGGTGATTCTTTAATTTGTTCGATATATCTTATAATATTGACGTTTTGCAAGATCATATCCTTTTCTAAAGGAAAATTTTTATTTTAGTTGTTTCTTGAATTTTGTTTTAAATCTTAAAAAATCGAGAATTTGGTCGTATAATTATTTTTATTTTTTAAACTTAGTTTTAAATCTTAAAAAATTAAGAATTTAGTTTTATAATTATTTTTATTTTTTAATTTGGTCTTTCTTACTAAATTTGTACGATTTTTTGATCATTTAAGTTAAATGAAAAGTAATATGAAAAACATAATATTATACTTTTTGTTATAAAATGTCTTTATAAGATTAAATATGTGTTTGTCATGTTATTTAAAAGACTAAAATATTTCACAAACTTGGTCGGAATGACTAAGTTAAGAAAATAAAAATAGTTATAAAATTAAGTTCTTAATTTTTTAAAATTTAGAATCAAGTTTAGAAAACGAAAATAGTTATATGACTAAATTCTTAATTTTTTAAGATTTATGATCAAGTTTAGAAAATAAAAATAGTTATCGGATGAAAATTGAAAATTTTCCTTTCCTAAATTATCAGTGATTAGAATTTTTTATTTTGAAAAATACTTGTTTTAATTATTCTCTTTTCTTTTGGAGTCAGAACTAAAATATGATTTTTCAATAATAAAATGACTCTAAGGAGAAATTGTATATGAAAATCCCAATTCACGTAAGAGTAAGCTGTTTGTATACAAAACTAGAATGGTTTCTTTCTTTCTTTTATTTCTCTCTTCCTTTTTGTTCTTTTCTTTGATGAAATGTTGATAGCCATTGGGAGACATGCACTCTACCTATTCTTTCTCTCTCTATTCGAGGAATGAATTTTGCAATTCACAAGGACAAGGAAAATTGGCAAATTTAG
>JAXGGT010000169.1:10691253-10703622 GCA_035583425.1 Marsdenia floribunda | reverse complement strand
CAATTTAAGATATTTATTTAATATTAAAATTAAAATAAAACCTGTTGATCATACCTTTTATTACATTCTTTGCAAAAAAAAAACAAAAATAAATATTTATTTATTAAAAAAGCAAAAATAAATATTTTTTATTTGAAAGAAAATGCAATTTAAGATATTTATTTAATATTAAAATTAAAATAAAACCTGTTGATCATACCTTTTATTACATTCTTTGCAAAACAAAAAAAAAAAAAAAAAACTTTTATTACATTAATTAAATGTTTTTTTTTCCCCCCCCTCTTAACATTACAGAATATAAATAATAAAACTTAATTACTTCTATTGAAATTACCCAAAAAAAAAATTTACTTCTATTGAGAAAAAAAGAAAGAAAAACCCCGAATCAACTTCTCGTTAGGGAAAAAAATCCACACACCTATCTGCAGTCATGCACAAAATTACCGGCAACCACGCGTCCACTGCCCATCTGTCCGGCAGCAGCGTTGTATAAAGGGTTCCTCAGAAAAGAAAAAGGAAAAAAGAAAAAAAAAAGAAGAAGAAGAAGAGGGGAAAGAAGAGTTTTCGCAGCGGACGAATCAGATCGGATCGGCTTATTAGCCTGACCACTGGCGCTGGATTTATCTCGTGTTACTCAACACTGACCGTGGAATTTCCATCTGCATCGACCTATCTCAGGGTTTGAGCTTTCCCGTCGACACTGTTTCGGCATCTGATTTCCAGGTGCTTTTGCATTTCTCGATCGGTTGATGTTACCAATAACCTTTCATAGCTCTAATTCTTCGTATTTTTTAAAATCCGTTCTGGGCCTAAAAAAGAATTGGGTCTGCGTGAGTTAGTCTCCCTCTCTCTTTTGATCTTCTTTTGGTAAATCTGCTCGAGTTATTCTCATTAATTCTATTTGGTTCCGAATTAGTTTATTTTTCTATGTTATATGCTATTTAGGAAAAATTATGAAGATAATAGTGGTGACGTTGGTAACAGCATTGCTCATTATCGGTCACCTTCCTTTTGGTTTAACGACTCCTTCCACAGCTCCTGCGTTCTTGTGGTCTCCTCACCAAGATGGGTATGCATTTGTATTTCATAAAATTTATTTTTAGTTTGCAGTTTCGTTTGAATGGATACTTGCTTTTGTATCATCCACTACTCTCTTAAGATGCTAATTCTGCTCTCCCGAGAGGTTTGTGAACCTTATACATATATATAGTTTGGTAAAATGAAATGGTAAAACCATTTGATGCCACTTACTTGGAATTACCCATGGAAGTCTGATAAGTTATAGGCAATATAGCTGGTTTGAGTGAGTAGAAGAGTTTCTTCCTTTTGGAAGAAAGTAGTAGCGTTTTTTCTGGAGGATAACTATTTTATGCTTGTTATTTATTTTGTGGTTATTCATAAAATGGGAGTTATTACAATTAGAAAGTGATGCCAAATTTCAAAGTCTATGGCATCTTCTGGTCAAACAGTGCTTCTGTCTATTGCTTTTGTTGTCTGATATTAACATACAGTCCTATGCTGTTGTTGTTAGATCATTTTTGTATGCTATATTGTTGGGTGATTGACATCACTCTTTGGGGGAATGTCTATGTTTATACTATCTGCATGCGTGTGTAGTTAACCTATCCATTTGAATCTTAACCTTGTAAATGTTGGTCAAAATGCAGATATCCAAATAGAATAACTGAAGCGATAAAGTATAGGACTCTTTTTCCAAGGGATTTAGCTAAATTGGTGATGTCTGAAGGAGGCTGGTCGAATTTTTTGGTACTTTCTGGAAGCATTGACTTAGCTTATCATGTTTGTTCTTTCTTATTTTTGAATGTATCCTGTAGTGATTTTGTGCCTCATAATAAGTTGCGTCTGACTCATAGCCCCATTCTTTTATTGTTCATCTCATCAGTGCTTGCTAGAAGCAGGCCAAAAATCTCTGGATTTTGCAGTCCTTTTTGTTGGAAAAGAGGTAACTATTTTGTTTCCTGCAAGCTATTATTATTATCATTGCCTGTCGTTGTGTTCCTTGAGGTTGATGTAATTCTCTTTGGATTTCATTTCAGTTGGTGGTATTGAATTCAAATTGAACCTTCCAAATTCGAATTTTATATTTGGTTAATAGTTATTTGAAGATTTAGATTTATTTATTTATTTATTTTTAATTTCACAAGCCTCCATGTTGATTTGAGTTGAGATTTGGGCATATGAAGTTAAGTTTAATTTGCTTTAGTTGAGTTTTGGTATAAAGGATAGTCACCGAATGTGGTGGAGGTTTGATTTTTCTCCTCAACTTGTCATTTTCAGACGATTAATTAATTTTAAAAATCTTTGGGATGATTTCTAGCTGTTGTCCCAAGAAAGTGAATTGGTTGATTTTCTTCTTGAGAGAATTGAAATATGATTGATCTTGAGGTGGTTTAGTGATGTAGGTGGGAAAAGAGATTCCCTGGTAATTCTTAGAAAATCCACAACCATTCTCGCTAATGGAGTTCCATTGGGTTGTATGGTATAATTTTTCTGTGGGACGCTCATTTCTCTTCAGTTTCTTTTTTTTTTCTTTTTTTAAACTTTATTTTACTTTTTTGCTCCAACAATGTAATTCTAATAAACCATAATAGTGCCCACAAATTACATCACATTTCATGTTTCATTAGTTTTTCAATTTAATATAAACTCTATGTTTTCTGAAGTTAAGAGTTCTTAAAGTTGAATATTACAGAATTTATCTCTAGATTCAATTATGAGAAGGAACTCTAACCTTAAGTGAAGTCATTTGTGGCAAATATCAATAGTTAGCCCCCTATATTGTAAAACCTTCTACTAGTTTCTTCTCTTTTTTGACTTTTAAGTATATTTTCTTGCACAGTTACGCTCTCGGGATATTTCAAGACCAATAAAGGCTGATCAAAGTCTCATGAACTCACTTAGGGTATTAATAATTGATTCAATATATCCCCGTGCCATCTGAATCTTAAATGCAATAGCTTATCTAATTGGCATTTCAATCCTCAAATCAGGCCTCCTTTTGGAACTCCAATTTTTCTCTAGCATTTCCTTATGTTGCTTTACCAGAGGAGAATGAAGCAATGGAAAATTATTTGATTTCCCAATTTATAGATACTTGTGGGAATAGTTTGGAAATGGGAAGTATTGCTGTTCTGGAGTCCTGCACTGTTGAAGGTGAAACATTTGAAAAACTTAAAGATATTTCTGCAGTTCAGGTCAGCAAGATGGTTATGCTGTATGAGTTCTGTTAACTTTTTCCCAAAGTGAATGAATCACTCATTTCTTGCTGTGAATGAACAGGACTTCATGTTTTCAAAGATGGAAAAGAAATCCAGGGGAGAGGCAAATCTAATTGTGGTCTGTCATGGAGTTTCCCCATCTCAATCAGTGACTGAAGTACCGCATTCTGAGGGTAAATTTATAGTGTACAAGGCTTTAAATCCTCTTGGGATGAATTGCTAATTTAGTGCAAACTGTTTGATCCTAAATGCAGGTGAATTTTTCTCTCATATCATGAGCTCAATCCAGCAATTAAATGCAACATATACTGCTCTATATGTGTCAGATCCACTTGGGTCAGTTCAGCATAGGCCTTATCAGGGGCTGGAAAGATTTCTTGCTGAAGGAGCCGTTGGCAATAGATCAACCAATTCAACAATTTGTGATGGAGTTTGCCAAATCAAATCCTCTATTCTGGAGGGGATACTAGTGGTAAGTTAACTTAAGTTTCTATCCGTGTAGATTATAGTATTTATTATTACAAGAGATCACTTCTGTCTGGTTGCTGAAAACTTAATCTATGCAAGCTTTTAGAGTCAGTTGCTAGTTCCTCTATGTATTAGGAGCTTTTCTGGAAACAGAAGTTGCAGTGGTAACCAACCAAAAACTATTATTGAAAACTTCATCCAGGTTCTTGTTTTGATGGGTGAATATCCGTCCTCCAATGCCCTTCCATCCATGACTAGTGGCTTCTTAAAGAGAAATAGTAAAATGCTTTATTTGTAACTGATTACTAGTGATTACACACTGCTGCTCTTCTGACCATCTTCTGCATCTAGTGCTTGTCTGCAAATTAGGCTGCATTTTTTACCGTTGAAGTGAAAAAAAAAAATGACCACATAAAACAGAGACTACAACTCTGAGTCTCATTCATCATATTCCGATTCACCAGTTGATTTCTGGTGCACATCATTCTTAGATCACACCACTTACATGGTATCTAGGAATTTATGTCAATCTTGTACCAGAAGAGGATAGGCAGGTCTTCCATTATTATAGACTTTTGCATCAGTTGGAAAATCGAGCTCTAAGCTTGAGGCTACCGGAAAGATGGGTAAAAAAGATGCTTCTAGAAATTATAGTTATCATATCAAATATGTGCGTGAACTATGACCAATTAATCCATCTAAAAATCCAGCAATCTAGTTACGGGGTTCCAATTTTAATCCAATTTGTCAGCTTGGCAGTTGGAAGACGTTACACAAGTGAGACCTTTCATACTAAAGATATAGTAGATTGAAGAGAAGGGGTCAAAAAATGGATATCCAAATCCATTTGGATAATATTTAAATACATCCAAGAGTGAATTGGATCTAAATGGACAGTAAATATCTATTAACATCTATTTATCCATTTATTTATTTATTTATTATTTATACTTTGCTCCCTAGTTAGTTTCTTTACATAAATTTATGTTTGATTTGTTGTTTTAATATTTAATTCCCCATTTTTTTTTTCAAAACATTAACCAATTCAATATTTTCAACTATAATTTCTTCTCTTTTAAAAAATTGTTTTTTTGGTCCCCCCCCCTTTTTTTTCCCTATTCTCTTTTTACTTCGATTGATTGACTTGCTTTTGTTGTTTAATTTCTTTTTTTTTTTTAATTGTTCTAGACATGTTAATACCTTTAATTATTCAAATATTTTTACATTTGTTCATACTTATGCTTTCCATTAATTAAAAAAATTTTTAAAAAAAAAAAGTAAACTGAAGTTAATGAGGCCTTGTGACGAAATGAAATCTCTCATATTTAATTATATATATATTATTCAAGTTTACATAAAACTCAAATCATCACTTTAAACACTATTCTGGACAAAGTTATAAAAATTTTTTAAAAATATAATATGTATAAATATTAAGACTGAAAAGGTGATTAATTATATATTTAAAGTGGATATTGACCAGTGTTTGACTTATTAAATGGGTGTAGGATTAGTTGGATGTAAATGGATATCCTATTAAATCAATTTTTCTTAATAGCATCCATTTATTGGAGATGGAGATCCATTTTACCACTAAGTGGCATTGTCATTGGTGGTGCTTTTTCAGAAGTCAGGCTTAAGCCTCAAAGGATATTATAGTATCTACAGTTGCTTTGAAGAACCAAAACAATGTGTGTCAGTTAATTAAATGTTCGTGCATTAGAGCTGCCATTTTGCTCACAAGTCATTTGTTTATTTCAAAATTGAACGCTTTAGCTGATGAAAAATGTTACAAGGGTGCCATCTAAAATTCGTTTGTTTTGTAAATATGCAGGGGATTGTTCTGCTCATAATTCTTATATCAGGCCTTTGCTGTATGGCGGGGATTGATACCCCAGCGAGATTTGAGGTTCCTCAAGACTCTTAATTATTTTTTCTTTTGCAAGATAAGGTCTGGTGGAGATATATTATTAATGGAAGGGGTGTATGATTATCGGAGGGTGTATATTTGGAATAACCAAAATAAATATTAAGTGGTACTTTTTCAAGATAAATCTCTTGACAGAGATATATGACTACTGGTGGACATTGGAGTGCATCACTTTTTGTTAAGTACTTGAGACTCTTAATTAGGTGTTTTCTTTTAGTAAAGTATGTCGCCATGAAACTTCTGTTTTTTTGATTCTGTGGATGGACGTTACGTTTCACGTAATTTGTTTGTGTAGCTTGGATTCATGGAATAAATTGTTCCTCTTGGCTTGAGTGGCAGGCTTGTAGCTCATTATTGGGATATCTGGTCAGCACACTAAGAATGGAGTCGTAAGATCGGCCTGTTCCTAGACTCTTTGAATGGATAAGTCGATTGCATGAAATTCAGTGACTTGAGATCCAACAGCTAGATAGCCACTCCCTTGTTTTCTCTCTCATTTTCCTTTTATTTATTTATTTAAATAAATAATAAAAGATTTTTTTTTTCCCCTTTTTAAGTTACAAAGTTTTATTATTTTATTTTATTTTGTAACCTGACTTGAATTAAAATAAGAGCAAACCAGTTGTACTGGAATTTTTTAAAATTTTAACTTTTGTACTTGAACTTTTGAACTTTAAAATGTTGATAACTTGTGTTTCAACTTTTAAAATGATCATATTGTCATTCCGTAAAGTTTTTGCCATTAAATTGACAAATGGTCAAAGTTTTAATTTTTTTCTAGACAAAATCTATTGGTAATTTTATTCATTCATAAAAAATTAATATAAAGGTGATCAATAGTTATTTTGTTAAAAATTATGGGTCATTATGTATTTTTATTTTTATTTTTTATGAAATAACTATTGATCATCTTCATATTAAATTTTTATAAATGGACAAAATTGTTCATGAATTTTGTTTAGAAAAGTCAAAATTTTGACTATTTGCTAATGTAACGACATGAAAGGATAGTTGGTGGATTATTTTAAAAGTTAGAGTGCAAGTTATGAACATTTTAAAGTTCATGTGCAAAAGTTGAAATTTTGGAAAGTTCAGGTGCAACTGGAATAGTTTGTCTTTAAAATAATTATTTCTTGTCAAATAAGAAAAACATAGCAAAATCAGTTATGTTATAAATTCATATTTATATTAATTTATTTATTACAAAAGTATTAATTAAAGAATATAAAAGAAAGTATGAATTAAATTAAAGTTATTATCTAATTTTGAAAAAAAATATTTTAATTTTTATAAAGTAACAACAAATAAAATAATTTTATTTTTTATGGTCTGAATTAGTTATTGGGAGGTTAAAAAAAAATGTAATAAATAAAGGATAAAAATATTTTGAAACGTAATTTTACTGAGAAAAAAAAAGACATACATTCACTATTCTATAAACACCTATGAATAGGTCATAAAGTGAATATAAATGACTTAATTAATCATATCAAAATTAATTTTGTTATATTTCATTGTTAACTGTATTAATTATATAAAATTTATAAGAATATCATTTTTTATATTAAAAAATATAAAATATATTTTTCTTAAAAATATAAAAAATTATTTGCTATAAATATTTTATTTATAAAATTGAATTCAAATAAAGTGAGAAACTTGTTTCTCAGACAACACTATCTTTGAATTTGAGTGTGTCCCCCAAGTGCATATATCGAACCATGACATCACCGCAATTTCCTAACAATTGTACTTTATTTTCGTGAGGCTCCACAGGAAGCCTACTAAAGAGGTTACGAGACTTGGACAAGTAAGTGATTTCACAAAAGCGGCATGGCCATATTATAGTGATACAAAATAATGGGAAGCAAAAGACAAGCTTTGGGTTATTAAGGTTGTGTTTGGATTTTAATTTAATCGGAGTTAGGAGTTAAGAGTTAAGTGAATAAAATTTATTTTTAATAAGTGTTTTATTTAGATATTATTTTATTAGAATAAAAAATTGTATTTCATCAATACAACATTGAAAAAAAAACAAAAAAGTTTGTCACCTCATCACTAATTATTCAAATAGTAAGTCCTATTAGTGAATATCGTTAAATTAAAAAATTAATAGGAAAATTGGTGAATTTAGTCCTAAATCTTTCGAGCATTAGTGTGGTTGGTCTATTTTCTTTATTTTTAACCTAATGTATAATAAGTTGGTACATTTAGTCCTTTCCTTCACAAATTTGATTTGCCCAAACAAGAAATTTTGTGAAAAAAAGAACCAAATGTACCAACTTATTATATATTGAGGATCTACTAAATAAAAAATAAAGAAAAGAGACCAGTCACACAAAAACTATAGACATTAAAGAATAAATTCACCAATTTTTTAAAATAATATTATTATACACTTTTATTATAAAAAATGTTCGCTTACAAAACTCCATGTTATATTTCCATAAAACTTATATATTAAAAACACTTTGTTTTTTTCAAGGGCAAAAAAAAAAAAAAAAAAAGGGATACGTAAACATGGCTACCTGGTTGGGAGACCAAGCCCATTCCACCTTAAGGTAGGAATATGGATCGAGAGCAATTTTAGGTAACTAGAAATTGAGATGAGATGTGAACAAATGATTGGGGCAACGCGTACATTGGAACTAAAGACGGATGAGCCAAGAGATATTTCCGCAAGCTGTGTGAATCTGAGTTGAATTTGTTGCTATAAAAAGGGCATCATTTGCATAGAGCAATCCACCCCCAAGCTCTCTTGCAACAAGAAGGAGAAGACATAAGCCTCTTCTTCTTGACAGCAATAAAACCCCCTTAAAAAAGAAAAAAAAAAGGAAAAAAGAGTACAAATATATATATATATATATATAGAGCTTTAAAACCAAAAGGAGTGTTTTGTGAGGAGGAGCCATGGGGAGCAGGAAGTTGGCGGCTTTGTTGTTTTGCCTCTCTGTTGGTGCCTTCCTTGCGCATGCTGAGGATCCTTACCTTTTCTTTGACTGGAAGGTCAGCTATGGCACCATTTCTCCCCTGGGTGTTCCCCAGCAAGGCATTCTGATCAACGGCCAATTCCCAGGGCCTAGGATCAATTGTACCTCCAACAACAACATTGTTGTCAATGTCTTCAACGAGCTCGATGAGCCATTGCTCTTCAATTGGATGGGTGTCCAGCAGAGAAAGAACTCCTGGCAGGATGGCACACTTGGAACCATGTGCCCCATTATGCCCGGTAAAAACTTCACCTTCCACTTCCAGGTCAAGGATCAGATTGGAAGCTATTTCTACTTCCCTACCACAGGTTTGCAAAGGGCAGCAGGTGGCATTGGTGCTCTCGACAT
Organism: Marsdenia floribunda; assembly: GCA_035583425.1. Classification (NCBI taxonomy): domain Eukaryota; kingdom Viridiplantae; phylum Streptophyta; class Magnoliopsida; order Gentianales; family Apocynaceae; genus Marsdenia; species Marsdenia floribunda. The sequence continues at coordinate 10,694,647 of JAXGGT010000169.1, read as the reverse complement.
CCATAGCCGCTTGCTCATCCCTGTCCCCTTTGATGCCCCTACCGCTGAGTACAACGTCCTCATGGGTGATTGGTACAACAAAGGTCACAAGACCTTGAGTAAGATATTGAATGGTGGTCGCTCTCTTGGAAGACCAGATGGCATCCAGATCAATGGCAAATCTGCCAAAGTCAGCGACCAGATACCTGAACCCCTCTTCACCATGGAAGCCGGAAAGACCTACAGGTATAGGCTTTGCAACATTGGAATGAGGACTTCCCTTAATTTCAGGATTCAAGGTCACACATTGAAGCTTGTGGAGGTTGAAGGTTCTCACACTGTGCAAAACGATTACGATTCCCTTGACCTCCATGTCGGGCAATGTCTGTCCGTATTGGTCACCGCCAATCAAGAACCAAAAGACTATTACTTAGTGGCTTCTAGCAGGTTCACCAAGCAACCTCTCTCCTCAGTGGCCATCATTCGATACGCCAACGGAAAGGGTCCAGCATCTCCTGAGCTACCAGCACCACCACCAGAGAACTCAGTAGGCATTGCATGGTCCATGAACCAGTTTCGCTCTTTCAGATGGAATTTGACTGCTAGTGCTGCTCGCCCAAACCCTCAGGGTTCCTACCACTATGGTCAAATCAACATTACCCGCACCATCAAGCTTGCGAATTCCAGGAGTGAAGTAGACGGCAAGCTCCGATTTGCAGTCAACGGTGTATCCCACACTGATCCATCCACTCCATTAAAATTGGCAGAGTACTTCGGAATCCCCGAGAAGGTCTTCAAGTATGATCTTGTGAAGGATGAGCCCCCAGCTTCAGACGACAAAGTTATCATCGCTCCAAGCGTTGTGAATGCCACTTTCCGTAATTTCGTGGAGATCATCTTTGAAAACCATGAGAAGACCATCCAGACATGGCACCTAGATGGCTACTCCTTCTTCGCTGTAGCTGTTGAACCTGGCAGGTGGACCCCTGAGAAAAGGAAGAACTACAACCTCCTGGATGCAGTGAGCAGGCACACCGTTCAGGTATACCCGGGTTCCTGGGCCGCAGTCATGACAACACTCGACAACGCTGGAATGTGGAGCTTAAGGTCAGAGATGTGGGAAAGAGCGTATTTGGGACAACAATTGTACCTTAGTGTTCAATCTCCGGCCCGCTCCTTGAGGGATGAATACAATCTTCCCGATAATCATCCAATCTGCGGCCTTGTTGAGAACATGCCCTTACCCCCGCCATATTCCCCCTAAAAGGGAAAAAGGAAAAAAATTATCCGATGGATGGAAGTAGCTACGGTTTGTTTGGGGATCAGTTCACATGTCCCTCGGCATTCTTCGCATTGGTGTTGATGTTCTTTTTAGAGTCAAGAAGATCTATATTTTGTAGTAGAGGAGGGGATTGAAAGAGCTTGGCTAGACAATAAATGCATGTTACCCAATTAAAAAAAAAAAAAAAAAAAAAAATTTGCTTTCCAGAGAAAGCCCCGAACGATTTTGTTTTTCCTTAGTTACTTCTACTTCATATTTCGTTGCACTTCATTTGTGAATTGCGTTTCTTCACATTCCAGTATTTTGATTTACAGACATGATCTTAAAATGCAAAATTATTCAAAATAAGCATTGTTTAGTATTATGGGGGGTCGAAGAAAAAAAAATTATGAAACCTTTCTAATACTAATTAATTCATTATTATTATTATTTTAGCTTTTTGAGGGGGCAAACTTATTTATTATATATGTGATATAAAGAAAAAATTGCAATTCTATCTCCTATCTTAGTACTCTAAAAAAAAAAAAAAGTAATAGTTGTAAACCACGAATAAGCTATATAAGATAAAATTAGATTAGTCACAAGAAAAAACTCTAATACTTGTGTCGAATCTTAATCCTTACCTTTTAACTTTAGTCCCCTATATCAAGGTCTGAGCCAAATTGAGCAAACAACCGCAGACCTGAATCTCAAACTTCAAGTCTCAGAAGTACCTTATATGAATATCACAAATTTGCAGCCTCTAGTTTTACTACTATTTCATAAGGGGGAAAAATTGAATTAATTTTTCCAAAAACTTTTAGTTATTTGCATTCTTTTAATTCCTTTTCATGCATGTTTCTTTTTTAATTTATTTTTTTTATGAGAATATTAAAACAAAAATTAATATTAATATTTTTAGTATAAATAAAATACATTAATATTTGAATGAAGAAGAAATTGATATGATAAATAAAAAATTTTTTGCTAAATATTGAAAAAATGTTTAGCTTGTAAATATTTTAGATATCTATAGAGGCATTTTAGTTTTAACAATAAATAAACATTGTTTCCATTAAAAGTTAATTAAAGCAAAGAGGAGTGTTGTATCTCTGTTGAAAATTATAATATCTACCTCCTTCCCCTTGTACCATCTGAGGAAAAAAAAAAAAGGAAGAAAGAAAATAAGATTGTAATGTAATAATAATTTTGCCTATAATTTAATTGAATATTGACATATTGCCTAATTGAAAATAAATTAAAGAATAGGGTAATTTTTATGAAATACATGACTTATTTTGCAATTATTACAAAATTTAGAATTTTTATTTTTTTATTTATAATTTTGAAGAATTTTTGTTTAGAAGTCATAAGTGAAATTTTGATTATTTCATTTCTACAGACTTTTTTTTTTTTTTTTTTCAATTTAATTGAGCTGTACTTGTTTGGATATCACCTAATATGACACTGTTTATGTCTGCCCACTTGGGAAAAAAAATTAATAAAAAAATTATTATACTTAATAAAAAATATATAAATATATAAATAGGATTTAGAGTTTAGGGTTTCTGATATTGCTAAAAAGCAATCAGATAAAAGGATCCAAAAACAACATTTTCCTCTCTTGGCTAGTGATCACTCAAATACTTGTGTACATATTGGTGGGTACAAATTTACTACGTGGTAGGACCATTATGAGAAAAATAAAATAATAATACATATTTTCAAGGGGATTGTTCCAAAAAAAAAAAGTGTATTTGAAGGGTCTCCACATTTGCTGCAAATGAACCTTTTTTGCCCCTCTTCAGCGGCCATGGCTAAGGCATGGTTGCTATTTTAAAATAGTACTGACATAAAGCAATAGAGGTCAGCTGTAGCTTTTTCTGGTTTCTAGTAATGCTTGGATATCTCAAAGTAAAAATGTTGTTTCTAAGAAGTCAAACACAATACTAATTTCACAAGGGATGACTTCATGTTATAATTGCATGGCTGGCTAAGGCATGTTTGTTGTTTTAAAATAGTATTGACATGAAGCAATAGAAGCTAGTTGTAGCATTTTCGGGTTTCTAGTAATGCTTAGGTATCTCAAAAGTAAAAATGTTGTTCTGAGAAGTTAACCATGATACTAATTTCATGAGAATGACTTTAATCTTC
>JAXGGT010000169.1:10638131-10669933 GCA_035583425.1 Marsdenia floribunda | reverse complement strand
TGTGTGTTGGGATGAAACTCAAACCAAAAAAATAAAAAATTTAATATACCAAAAATGGATAAAAAAAAAAAAAAAAAAAAAAAAAAAAACCTCTAGAGGTGTCTTCACAGAATTCCGTGTGACTGGTTCCCATTGGTCCACCATCTGACCATCTGGTAGTTCATCAGTCACAAGGATCTTATTCCCATATCTGTTATATTAAATAGTTTTTGCAAACTTTATCATCACATGAGCAAGATTTTTGTATATTACAAGTACAAATAAACATAAAATACAAGAAACAGAGAAAAACAAATTAAAGCAAATACCTAGCAGCCTCAAGCAGGACATCCTCTTTCAAGCGATCCTCCATTTGCTCCACCCTCAACCTATTGATACCCTAATTTATTACGAAAAATTAGGTAATTCCAAAAAAATTGATATCAAAATTCCTATAACTACTATAGAATAAAATCTTCCCCAAGATGGTGTTAAACACTTTGTGAAAATAAGGTGGAAATGCCAACAGGAAACTATAAACAATAGTATTATATGTGCACGACAGCATCCAAAAAGTAAACTTTCTTTGTAGCAACAAACCGTATATTCAAGATTGGAAAATGGCCTTTCCACATCCCGCAAAACAAAAGGACGTCCATTAATGTATATTACCTGTTCCAAGAAAGTACAATTAGTGTTGCTCAGTTTGAGAACAAGTTACTATCTTCTTAATTCCCAAAAACAAGGGATCATCACAATGAGTGTACACCTGTATGTATCAACAGCCCAACAATGGGCAGATAATGAAAAACCACTGATCAAGAGGATAAACAGGAGAAAAAGATGAAAGAAAAAGATATTGGATAAGACATATTGTCCATCAGATTGAATATATAATTGGATATTTAGAGGTCATATATGATGTAAAATTAATAAAGTGTTTAAATATGGTTAATAATAGTGAACAAGCAAAAGTTAAAACCACAAATATTTTGAAAGACTCCTGTTTTCAAATAGATAATCATTAGGCCATTTTGTTTTGTTACAAAATACTTGGTCTTTTACACTTTTGAATGCATTAACTATTTGATTTTGCCTACATTAAGCTCATGTAATCAGTTAAGGTAAGGGGGAGACAAAAAAAGAAAAATAGGAATAAAAAGTGATTGATATAGGAAAAGAATAGATTATTTGTTAAGGTTATAATTGAATGTTTAGATTAAAAAGTTTCCTTTTTTTTTTTTTTTTCATCATTCTTAATATATACATACAAATGGCTAAAAGACCATCCATGTGTAACATAGGGAGTATATACATAATGTGTAACATGAATGACTTTTTTAACTTAGATTCTTAGAGGGAATTTCTAGGGAAAAATTATTCCTGAAAATAATAGAGAGCAAGAAAAAGGTTGGTCCAACCTTTTTCTCAAGTCGAATGTTAACCTTTCATCAACAACACATAACCATAGCCTTCCATTTCATTGCAAAAAAAGGTTGCTCACTATTGCCTGATAGCACCACTCCCTCCAAAACTCGGCCCTAAACTTTCTCATAAGGAGGAATTTTCCACTATTTCTCTCATTCCCACAAAAAGTGGTAAATTTCAATATAACAAAATAGTGACCCAACAATATTAGTAGAGAAATTGTGGTAGATCATGTAAGAAAGGAGGAAGTCTTAAGAGAATACAAGTGATTAAGTAAATGAAAAGGAATTTCCAGAAGAATACACGGAAATTCTCATTGACCACATAAAAAACAAAAGAATAAGAATTCAATAAAATAAAGGAAAGAAAATGGTGTAGTATATCTAAACCTTACTAACCATGATGCTTACACCAATGATTAATATAAGACCCCCATGAAGTAAACTAATGAAAGAACAGATCATATTTCATTTATGTTTTATGATGACATTGAAGGATATTTTATATATTTAACACTAAAACTAAATAATAAAGTCAACCTCTCATAACATGAGCATCAACAGGATGCAGTGAATACTTCCAGATTGACATGTTATATCAACCTGAATAAGGACAGCAGTTACTTACCATTCTAAATCCCCAAATATCCAAATAAAATAAAGAGAGATATTAAATAGGCGTGGGAAATTTTTGAGTTCTTAAATTGAAAATTCTTTGACAAGATTCTAAAGCCCTCGAAAAAATTACAGTTTTTAAACTTCAAACTAAGCAGGCACTTAACCCTCTCTGCCTATAAATTAAATGCTGCTTTCTTTTTATTTGGAAGAAGGGTGTTACAATCAGGATGTCATCCTTAACGGTGTGTTAGTTTGAAGCAACTCTTAAAGATCCTGTGGACCTAAATAGTTTAATTTTTTGTGGGTAGACAGAGTCACCTTTTGCACTAAACTCTCATGAAATTGGATATGATTTGAAAGAAACCTTGTAACATCATGACTGATATTGCCAGCAGCTGGCTACTTCAGGCTAACACTACAACCAGTCTCTTAAACTCAAAAGATATCAACATAACTCCAAGTTACCATATCTTATCATCTAAAACTTAGGAAAGATTTTTATTTGTCTCTTTACAGAAGTCAAAGTAATTGTAACTCAACCAGCTCTTCTTTTCTTTTTCTTTTTCTTTTTCTTTTTTTTTTTTTTTTTTTTCCTTTTCCTTCTTCTTCTTCTTCTTCTTCTTCCTCTTCTTCATCTTTTTACGCAATCCTCCCTCTTCCTTCTCTGAAAGAAGCCTTGTAACATCATGACTGCAATTGCAAGCATCTGACCACTTCAGGCAAATGCTAAAGCCAGTCTAGCAAACTCAGAAGATATATTTAAGTTAGGAAGATTTTTATTCGTATCTTTACATTGATGGTGCAAAATCCTGTATCAAAAAAAATCTGAACTTTGCAATATTGTTCCTACTAGAGCCTAGTGAAATTTCACAGCCAATTGCAAGAGTAATCAATAGTTGACCTAGTACCTAGATAAGCAAGTACTAGATCCTAGGGACAGGTAAATAAGTAACTATTTAGAACTATGAACAAAGAGTGCACAGAAATAAAATCTGAGATGGAAAGGGAAAGAACTATTACCGGTTCCTCACGCAAGTTAATCCAGAGAATGTGCGTTAGCTTTCCATTCATTTGGGCTCCTATATAATCAAGAACATTTCTGATGCCATGAATAGTGGGTATAGCAACACCATGGACATGCAAGGAATCAGCCTATTTCATAAGAAAGATACGAGATAGAAAGAATCATAACCCGTGAAGGACCCAAGATTTACCTCTAACTTGCCAAATAATTCTACAATTACACATGGAACTATGTATAAAATAAATGGATCAAACACCAAAATCTACTGAAATACATATGCAAATCCTTTGATGAAAGGAGTAGATAGGAGTTAAAATTCCAATGAAGTAGGTGATAACTCAATGTAAGATATGGAAGTCAAGAATTTTCATAATTTATAAAATTGATTGAGATCTCCAAGATTATAGAATAAGCGGAAAATTGAAATATTCAGTTAAATTAGATAAAACAGTCCGATTCATAGCAAACATGAAATATGCAGAGTAAATATTTAATGGCATGAAGTTTATACATCATGAATGAATAATTCAGATAAACAGTCAATGTGTGTGTGAACTCTTACTAGTTTATTTTTCCCCTCAATAACTAAAAATAAATCTACAACTCCCCCCTAATTTAAGCACTCAAGTAACTATTAATGCTCTGCCAGAGACAATGGAAGAGAAAGGGAATGAACTTCCCCCCTTCCCACACCAGACATCCGCCATATTTTTAGAATTGTTCATCCTACATGAGAAAAAATAAACTTTTTCAAAATAACCCATAAACTTTTCCCGTTGCTCTCAAAAGTTTCGCAAACTTTCTAATATTATCTTGCCTTCCAATTTGATACCCCTGCCCAAACTATAATATACCTTCATTTGCAAAATAAGACTCAAAAATACCTTCTATTCCACTAGTAGTATAAGCAACGCTAGAGATAATATATTAGAAGATTTTATTACTTGGACGGGTACCTTACAAGTAATAAGTATAAAAACAAAAATCAGGGGAGAGATATAAAACTCTGATTACGAGGGGAAATAGCAGTAAAGAAACCTTTCTGTAGTTGGGTGCACCGTCGATCTGCGGAGAAAGGCGTTTGTTCTGACACCCCGGAAAGTGATCACTCTTAAGAATAGTTTTCTTTCCTAACACAGATCCATCTCTTTGCTTCATCACCTGTTCCGGCTCCTTTGGTATTGAAGTTGTCCGCATTTCTGCGTTCTCTTCTTACGATGGTTAAATTACCAGAGACAATGTACAAAATTAGCTAACGATGTTACGAGCGGGGCGTGCCAATTTCAACGGACATCAAGCTCCTCCTTTTCGTATCTTCAGCACAAGAATGCGACCAGTAGGACGCTGATATTCTACTTCCTAGTTCCTGCAGAATTTGTGCTTAAATTTGGAGTGCGGATAGGAGGAAGGGCAAACACAAACTAAGGATAAGTTAAAATGCCACAAACCAAAATATGACACCATGGTCGCGTAGCATTGAGTGAGTTAACAAACCCGCTAAATGGCATTTGGATTTGGATCTGGTGTTAGTAGGCCCACAGAACTTCCACGGGTATTTGATTAAAATGGTTGGCTGTTTACACCGTGAATGGTTTAATTTTTTTAAGGAATATTCGATTTAGTTCCTAAAGTTGTAATTTTTTACCAATTAGGCTCTTTTTCTATTTTTTCTACCTATTAAGTCCTCATAGTTTTTATGGGCCACCAATTAGGTCCTTCCGACCAATAATTCAGGCCACAACTGTTACTTATATTTGAGCATAGACATTGTGTAAGACACTTATACAATAATTTCAAGAAGATTAACAGTGGAGATACTTTAGAAGCAATGTTTAGGAACTGAATTATTGGTCACAAGGACCAAACATGTTGCCCGTAAAAATTATGAGTATCTAATAGGCAGAAAAAAAAAAAGATGGGACCTAACAGACGAAAACGCAATACTTCAGGGATTAAATTGGCTAATTTTCCATTTTTAAAAATTTGTGTAAAAATAATTTTAACTTGTATTACATAAGTAATATACAAATTACATCGTGTATAGAATATATAATGATATTTATAATGCATGTCGTGGGGTTGATATAAAAAGATATAACGCATATCCTCACGCAATATATAGAAGGTTAAAATAGTAGAAAGCCTATATTGTATTAAGTAAATGTCATATAGGCTAAATAGTAATTTTTCTCATTGTGCTCTATAGTTATATTTATATTCTTCATGATTTTTTAATGTCTCTTAATTTGTCATTAAACTAATAAATTGTAAATTTATTTTTCAAGATATGATAAAATACATAAAATATATTGATGCTTTGTTTTCAACTATAATCGAAGATAAATTAACTTTATTAAAATTTTAATAGTGATATATTTGAATTAATATTTGATTATAAAAAAATACATAAACCCAAATAAATTTCCACCCTCTTTATTCACCTTTCATTCAAGTTGCTAGTGTACTCATCTTTCTTTTTGTGAGATCATTTGAATTGTAGTGGCTTTCATTGAAATTCATCATTTTTGCAACTTTCATTTTTCTCCTATTCTGATATATGTTTGAATATGACAGTTTTCTTTGATAAGCAACATATTTGGGATTACTTGATCTATTGGCTAGCTCATTTGGCAAAGCTGCATGTCTATGAGAGCAAAAACCATGAAAGTTATTCTTCCCATGACTTTTATAATGTTTAATTAATGTTCTGTATTCTAATAATGTAAACTCTTTTTCAAAGCTTTTTTTCCCCTTTCGTTGTTATTATAACCATTGTTGTTGTTCTCTTACATGCGCATTTTGCAATTGTTTGAAGTTGTCTGTTCATTTAAAAATGTTCATGTCCTTTTTTTTTTTTTTTTTTTTTCATTTTGCTAAAGTTGTGGAAATTAAACATGCATGTTGATCTAACTTATGTAACTGTATAGTTGATTAACTGTTCTAATACATATAGACATTTATACATGACATAACCAAAGCCTCAGGACATTAGTGTTTTGTAGTAAATGATCAAATTGCATTTGCTAAATTTTGTTGAGGTTCTTAAAACCCCTTTTTTTCTTTGTAAGATCAAAGCTAGAACTAGGAGAGCTGGTAGGAGACAAGACATGATAGCTGTTGTGATGCAGATAAAAGGAAATGGAGACCACTATAATTGTTTACCTAATAATGCTTTTTGCGTTCACCTTTTTTTTTCTTTTTCTTTGTGGAGATTGAGTGAGGAAAGAAGTCACATTTTAAGAATTTAATGATGTATTTGAAGAATGATGCCAATAATGGGTGTATGATTGTCATAACTATTATATTTGTTGATGAAAGTACATTTATTTGGTAAATGGTCGCATGAATACAGATAAAAAGCCATATGTATAAATATTATTTATGTGTTTTCAATAAACTTACAATTTATGTACTTTCAATAAATTTGGAAGTTCATGTATTTTCAATAATCTTAGAGTTTATGTGTAATTTTATATTTTAAATATAAATCTCAATTTTTAATATTAAATCATAATTTTAAATGTTGAACTCTAATCATAAATTTTTAATTCGGACAAATATAAAAACTATATTCAAAACTCATCTTAATTTTTTTATCTTATTTCGGTTTATTTACTTTTATTTTTACAATCAAACATTAGTCCAAATATATCACTATTAAAATTTTAATAAAGTAAATTTATATTTAGTTATAGGTGAAAACGAAACATCAATAATAAAAAAAAATTATAAGGGATATAAAATATAATTATAGAGTAAAATAATGAAAATTACTATTCAGCCTATATCGCTTTTGCTGAATGCGATATAGGCTTTCTATGATTTTAGGCCTCTCTATATCCCACTCATAGTATGCATTATAAATATCATTATATATTACATATTGTGTACGCGATGTAATTTCTATATCACGTATGTGATACGCGTTAAAGTCATTTTTACACAAATTTTAAAAGTTAGGTCATTCACTATGTAACTATCAAAAAGATAGCCATTTTAATCAAAAACCCGAACTTCCACGGGTGGACTTTGGTAGTATTTATTTATGGGTTACTTACTTGATGCCTTTGTGGTAATGTAAATGGGTCAAATATACAAATTAAAAAAAAAAAAAAATGGTGAGTTTAGTCTCAATATTTATATCTTTGATTTAATTTATTCCTTTTCTTTATTGTTTGTTTGGTTAATAGGTTTCAAAAAATTTTGATTAGGTGTAATTGATCCCTTCTTTACAAAATTAGAAAATTTGGGTAGATCAACAATTCTTTGACCAAATATTCTTTTTCTTCTTCTCCCACCATGAAACTCCATTTTCTTGAAAAACGGAGGGTTAGAGAGATTCGAGATAGGGAGAGTGATTTCCTCTCTTTCGGGGATAAAAAGATGAGGGATTTAGAAAGGAGAGAGTGTGTGTTTGATAGGATTAGGGAGACTTATGATAAGTCGGTTTGTGAGACATAGGTTGTGCAAGGGAAGAGAATAGAAAGGCAACTGGAGACATTGAAATCAGAGAAGCTTGAGATGGAAGGTTTAAAGAATCGTATGGAGAAGAGGTTCAAGGAGATAGGACTGGAAGAGTAGGCTACGAAGACTAAGAGGAAAGAGGTTGAGATGATTGAGGTTTCCATTGAGAAAAGAACCAGGGAACTTAAGCATAACAAAGAGAATTTAAAAGAGCAAGAAAAACAGGTTGAACTGAAGGAGGAACTGAAGTTGTGGAAGGAGAACCAAATTGAAATTGAGTCAAAGGAGAGGCAGTTACAATTGACTATTGAGGATCTCGAATTAGATCGATTTTATTCGAAAATTAAATGAAAAGTTAATGGAATAACTTGACTTTAAGGAAAAGCATTTGATGGAGAAAGGAGTTGGATCTAAGAAGGGATTGAAAGATTTAGAATCACAAGGGAAAGGATTTGGAAAAGAGATTAAGGAATTTAAACTGAGAAAAAAAGAGCTTGAGCAGTCCTAATTGGAGCTTTGTTCAAAAAATTAAGGATTTGCTCTTGCAGAAGAAGTTGATTGAAGAAGAATTTGGAAAGTTTCAACAAGAAAAGGAGGAATTCAAAGTTAAACAATTTGGCCGAGAGAGATTGAAAAATCTTTGAAAGAGTTTGATTTGGAGAACATGAATATTTAACGAGAATACAGTTGCTTGAGATGGAATTTAAAGATTTAGAATCAAAATGGAGGACACAAAGTTTCATTGTAGAAGAAAAAGAAAGAAAAAAAAAAGTTTTGATAATTTTACCAAGATTTGGTTAAACATTTGTTGATTTGTCCAAAAATTTTTATTTTGCAAAGGAAAAATGAAATACATTTAACTAAATTTTTTTGGGGGACCTATTAAACAAAAAAAATAAATAAAAGAAATCAACTATACCAAAAATACAAACATTAGAGATCAAATTCCAATAAAAAATATTTTAATAATAAACTCAATATTAAACACATTTTTTAATATATTATTAAGCATATTAATTACACATTTATTAAATTTATTATTTTTAAAAAGTAAAATCTTATCTAATAACAATTAAACTTTATTTATGAACATTTTTTTCTTTTAATTTTTTTCAAACTTAAAAGAGTTTTTTTTTTTAGTTTATATTAAAATGGAAAAAATTAATAATTCAAATACGTTATAAAAAATTTTTTAAAATTTATGATTCGAATATTTCACTCTTTCATTTTTACTTTAAATATATATATATATATATATATATCATTACTCATACCTAGGTATTATTTATTATATTTTTTCTCAAATATAATAATACCCCTTAATTAAAATTTTATGGGCCTATAAATAGTCCCCAAACTATGGTCATTTGGTAACATTGTTTCCTGAATTAATTTTTTTTGTACATTGGTCCTTGAACTATATTAATTTGTGAAACATTGGTCTTTTTGGTTAACTTTTTTTTGTTAACTATCTGTTAGTTAAAAAAAATTAATAATAATAATTTGTCTAAGGGCATTTTTGTCATATCACTATACATTATACAGAGAAAAAAAAAAAAAAAAGAAAAAATAGTCGGTTTAATCCCAGTATTATTTTTGAACAGCCGGTTCAATCTCCAAATTTTATTTTTAGCCAAATGTCATCCCCAAACTTTTTTTTAACCCTCAAAATGAGTTCTTTAGCCGATTTTAATTCAAGTAACCGGTAATTTTTTTTTAATTGGAATGGTATTTTGGGAAAAGTGAATAAAAACCCATTACCCATTAAAAACCCATGCCCAAACCCATCCCCATTTGATTGCCGAAAACATCCCGAAACCCCAACGTCCATGAACAGCTGAACAATTCCGTCTTGTGCATATGCCAGTTAGTTTTTTTTTCCCCTTTTTTTTCCTCTCTTTGGATCGATTTTAGCCATTGTGAACGGCTGTGACAAAAGCCACTTTTCCTATAGAGGAATTTGCAGAGATTTTTTTTCTTGGTTGGTTGAATTTTGTGGAGAAATGTGAAAGGCTACAGGTTTCATAGCATTGCCTTTGAGAAACAAGGAAGTGGTTTATTTTCGTATTCCACACTCAAATTTTAGAAAGCTGAACGTCTCTGTATTGTTTAATAAATAGGACTGCATAGTTTTAAGCTAAGATTGTTATTATGGGATGAAAGGACCCTAGCAGATGATAGGCAAGAAGGGTATTATAATTTATGAAGGACTATTTATGAACTTGAATTGTTGATGAATGCTAAAAGATGACTGAAACCACTGATTACGCAGATTAATGGAATGACTATTTTGAGATTTCACAAAGTGAGTAGGACTAGTATGGATCTCCTAGATTACAAAAGGATGAGGATGAGCTTGATCAGTAATATTACCTGGTTTAGCTTTGTCCAATTAATATGACTAAGTAATGCATAAATACCATCCAATCGCTGAACCATGAATTCTATCTGGTCTCCTAACCTTGTACACTGCATCAGAATTTTTAAATATCAGATGCAGACAACGAAGATGGCCCCTTCTTAGTGTTTCTTTCTCTTTAAGTCTAGAAGAAATGAATGAAATAACATCATTCTATCTAGCACCGGTTGATCTTATTGTCCAAGAGGCTAAAGAAGATAAACAAGCCAGCTTAACCTCCTCATTTCTTGTACAGATTGCGAGCCAAAAGGGCATGCAACATTAATCAGTATTCTACAAATGAAACCAAAATATTCCTACAGAAAGGCTATAGGAAAAGTGGCTTTTGTCATAGCCATTCACAATGGCTAAAATTGATCCAAAGAGGAAAAAAAAAAAAAAACTAACCGACGTATGCACAAGACGGAATTGTTCAGCTATTCATGGATGCTGGGTTCCGGGATGTTTTCTGCAATCAAATGGGGATGGGTTTTTAATGGGTTATGGGTTTTTATTCACTTTTTCCAAAATATCCTTTCAATTAAAAAAAAAAAAAAAATTACCGGTTACTTGAATCAAAACCGGCTAAATGACTTATTTTGAAGGTTAAAAAAAGTTTAGGGATGACATTTGGCTGAAAATAAAATTTGGGGATTGAACCGACTGTTCGAAAATAATACGGAAACTGAACCGGCTATTTTCCCAAAAAAAAAAAATAATAAAATAACATTATACGCTATGTATGTATATATATATAGGAAGAGAAGGAGAGAGCTTTAAGCATGGTGGGAAGCGAGAAGGGAGATGTGAAATTGGGTTTAGCTTCTGGTCTGCTTGGGAGTTGCAGACCATCGAAATTATGAACAGAATGCAAAAGAAGAAGATAAAATCTTGTTTCTGTGCCATATGGCTTTTTTTTCTGAAAATGGTTTCGCATGTCTGTGCTGAAGTTCCTCATCCGAGGTAACTAATTAATGTGCTAACTGTGATTTTGGTCTACTTTTCTGGGAGGTAAGGGAATAGCAATTACTTCTCCACTGTGTTTAAAACTGGAGTCATGGTTCTTCTTAGGCTGTTTGTTTATTAGCTATAAATTACATCATTGTTTGTTGGCCAAGAGTTTTGTGCAAGACCTTGAAAATCTTTTCACTCACATATTTGGAGAACCCTATCATTTTATGGCATGATAAAAGCCTTCCCCTGTACTGGAGTGGTGATTCCTTCACCATCCATCGAGACCGAAGTAAAAATGAGGTATGAGAAATTCCTTTTATGATTATTGATGAAATTTCTTCATGGAATCTCTCTGTTGCACATATGTATGATCTAGCAGTTTAGAAAAAGAAGGAATAAGGTAGCATTTACTAGTGTTGAGGGGTTTCTTTGACTGGAATTCCCCATAATAAGGATATGCCAAGAAACAAGTGGTCCATGCCATGCTTCGATTAGTTGAAGAATTATCTTCTTCTTTTGCATTCTGTTCATAATTTTGATGGTCTGCAAATCTCAAGCAGACCAAAAGCTAAATCCAGTTCCGCATCTCTCTTCCCGCTTCTCGCCATAGTTAAAGCTCTCTCCTTCTCTTCTTCACCGTATATACGTATATATATATACATGTATAATGTTAGTTTGTTTTTTTTTTTTTTTTTTAAACTAACAATGGTTAACAGAAAATTTAATTAAAAGGACCAATGTTAGTTTGGAATACTTCTGTTTTTGGCAACATTCACTCGAAAATCCAGTCACTCAAAACCATCATTTCCAACCTCCAACACAGCAACCCAACACATGAATCCATTTCGCTTGAGAAGGCTGCCCAAAGAGATCTAGATCTGCTCCTCCATAGAGAGGAAATATTCTGGAGAGAAAAGGCGAAAGCCAAGTGGCTTGAAGAGGGAGACTCTAATACACACTTTTTTCACCTCACTACTGTTATCCATAGAAGGTACAATTCTATAAACAGTCTTCTTAACTCGGATAATACTTGGATAACTGATAGGAACACCATAGGGCTTGCATTTCAGCACTATTTCACTAATATTTTTGCAAGTGTGCAGCCTCTTTGTCCTCTTGATTTGCAGGGTTTAGTCTCTCCACAAATTACCTCCGAGATGAACGACCAGCTCATAGCCATTCCTTCACCTGCAGAAGTCCGCAGTACACTGTTCTCTATGGGGAATTATAAAAGCCCGGGTCCAGACGGGATGACTGTCACATTCTACAAACAGTATTGGGCTACCGTTGGACTTGCTGTGACCCAAGAGGTGATGAAATTCTTTACAACTGCAACACTTAAATGGTCCTTCAATCATACTTTCCTTGCTCTCATCCCCAAGCTTCGTGGAGCGGCCAAAGTCGAACAGTTTCGACCAATTGCACTTTGTAATGTCATTCTCAAACTCATCACCAAAATCATAGCAAGGAGACTAAGGAATATCTTGGAGCACATTATCCACCCGAGTCAAGCTGCCTTTATCCCCCGCAGATCCATTGTTGATAATATTGCCATCAACCATGAGATAATGCACTATATGAATTCCAAGAAGGGCAGCAATGGTTATATGGCTATCAAAGTTGACCTGGCCAAAGCGTATGACCGTGTTGAATGGAAGATCCTCATTCTTATCCTCCAACGATTGGGCTTTCATGACAAGTTCATTCAACTCATTGAACAGTGTATATCTACTCCTCAGTTTTCCATCTTGCTTAATGGTTCCCCTTTCGGTTTTTTCCCGGCAGCACGGGGGTTGCGACAAGGGGACCCTATGTCTCCGGCATTATTCACGATTTTGGCAGATATACTCTCTAGACTACTGGATAGGGCTGAACAAGCAGGTATTCTCCATGGTATCAAGGTATGTAGAACTAGTCCGAAGATATCTCACCTTATGTACGCCGACGATCTTGTCATATATTGTCGTGCTAGTGAACCAGAAGCTGCTGAGGTCTTCTCTATACTTCAAACCTATTGCCAATGGACAGGTCAAGAAATCAATTGGAGCAAGTCCAACGTCCATTTTAGTACAAATGTCCCAAGGGTTACTCGAAGGAGATTGTGTCAAGTTTTATGCATGCGGGAATGTGATCATCGGGGTCACTACTTGGGTCAAACCTTTTGTAATTTCAAATCTAAGTCCAAGGAGTTCCAAAACATAATTGACAAGCTGGCTAATAAGCTTACTGGTTGGAAACAACGGTCTCTTTCGATGGCGGGCAGACTAGTTCTACTCAAATCTGTGGCACAAACACTCCCTTTATTCACCATGCAAACATTCCTTCTCCCCAAAAGCATATCCAAGAAACTTGATGGCCTCATGAGAGATTTCTTTTGGGGTTTCAAATCTGATCAGACACACCACTTATACATCAAAGCGTGGGACTCTCTGTGTCGGCCTAAATGTTTCGGGGGTGTTGGTCTTCGCAAGGCACGAGACATGAACTTAGCCCTGGTCAGTAAACTTGGATGGACTTTGTGTTCTGCGGGCAACAGTATATGGGCAAGACTAATTAAAGCTAGATACTTACGTGGTAGGCGAGTTTTGGATTTCGAGCAAACGACTCAAGGATCTTCTTGGATATGGAACAGCCTTCAACAATGCAGTCATTTGCTCAGGACAGGTGTGTGTATACAGCTTGGTCGAAATTCAGCAGCAAGGATTATTGGTGATCCCTGGATTCATAAGTTGCCGGACAACCGTATCTCCAGTGATCTATGCATTCCGGCAGAATTACTATTTGTGAAGCATCTAATGCTAGCGGACGGTATGAGCTGGAATGTGAATTTGATCTCTTCTATCTTTTCTAACCCCATTAAACGTTACATTCTCAATACTCCAATCTTAGATTCGGAGCATGATTCTCTTGTATGGGCGCCCTCCACGACAGGGGCCTTTTCGGTCAAATCTTGTTACCGACTAATAATGCAAGAGAGAGGCTACTCAAGTGCTAATGCTAGGAGTAAGTTCTGGAAACTGATTTGGAACCCTGAATTTCATGGACGCCATCAAACCTTATTGTGGAAACTCGCTGCTAACGCCTTGCCCACACTGGATAAAATCGGTATGTACCTACACAACCCCTCTACCAATTGCCACCTGTGCGGAACGGCTCCTGAAACTCTTCATCATTTACTACTTATCTGTCCTTCCATGCGTCTTTTATGGTGGAACTCCCCTTGGCAACTCCGACTCCATCACTTTCAGTCCCTTAGCGTTGACCAATGGATTGCCACTATTTTGGGTCCAGATAATCCATTCCCTGTCCTTGATTCTGACAAGGAAAAAATGAGACACTTTTTTGTAGCCAGTTTTGAACGCTTGTGGATGGAGCGAAACCATGTCTGGACTGGTCGACCTCCCCCTGATTGGCATGAGGTTTCGTTGGCTGTCAATCGAGCTGCTTTGAAATATTGGACTACCAGCTCTACTCGAGCAATGAAACGGAAATCGTATGGGCGCCTATCCCCCCGACTACAGTGGCAACCCCCTCCCCCTGGAGTACTGAAAATAAATTTTGATGCTGCGTTTTATGAAGGAATCACAACTACAGGAGTTATTTTGCGCAATTCGGCTGGTTTTATTATGGGCGCTTGGGTCAACCGCTTTGTTACGGACAATCCTTTTTGTGCCGAAGCTGAAGCGGCTATCCAAGCTCTCACTGCAGCTGCCGCATATCCCAGCGAAGTTTTGAATTTGGAAGGTGATGCCTTCAATGTAGTCATGGCTCTCAATGGCTTGGACGATTTTGTGGATTGGAAAGGTAGAGATAAGGTTTTGCTCGGTAGACGCCTTCTTCACCCTCACTGTTGCTGGCAACTCAATTTCTCCCCCCGTGAATGCAATAGAAGTGCCCATAATTTAGCTCACTGGGCCATCCCTTTTGACTTTTGTGGTTTTGTTGAACCTTCCCTCCTTCCACCTTCTGTGTGGTGTGACAGAGGAGGGACCCTGTAGTTTTTCTTTTGTTTGGCACTGCTGCTACGTCTGATTTCTAATGCATTTCAACAATTACCAAAAAAAAAACATAGTTCAGGGATCAATGTCGCAAAAAAATTAATTCAAGGACCAATGTCACTAAATAGCCATAATTTGGAGACTATTTATGCCAATTTACCAAATTTTATGACTCATATTTATTAATTAGCCTTAATAAATTAATACACAATACAAAAAAATAAATAAAGGCAATAATAAACTTATTATTTATATTTATAATACCAAGGAATATTTTAATATAATTAAAAAATATTTTTATGATTTTCTAATACTACTACTATTATTATTAATCAAAATCAAATTTCACGTTAAAACATTAATAAAATATAACTGTAAGCATGGGATTTAATTAAAACATATAACTCATTCAATATTGATTATCGAATAATGCGTAAATACTTTTATAAATAAATTATCAAAAAAAAAAAAATTACTTTTATAAATATAATTTTATTATTATTTAATTATTTATAACTTATAATATATATATTAGAGGTTTAATTGAACAAGTATTTTTTTCTTAAAAATAATAAATTTAAAATTTGACAAAAGAAAAAGAATAAATACTTTTATATATATATATATATATATATATATATATTAATTTATAAATATTTTTTAACAGATAATTCTTATAATTAAATATCAATATTTTAATATATAATACACACACACACACTTAAAACTACCTTCAAAAATAGTAAAAATAATTAATCTAAATTTTAAAAATACATTAAAAAAAAAAATCAATAAATAAGTATCAACACAAACCCGAATTTAGCATAAAATGTAAAACTTTTATTTCATACAGAGCTTGGTCTCGACCAGAAGTGAAATTGACTTATTATTTTTATTGCTAATGCAATTAGCGACGGGATCATTATTTGTCAGTGGATTTAAATGTCTATATTCAAGGGTTTCTATTTTAATTCTAGATAAAATCGAAGTTCGAAATTCAATTTTAAATATCTTCGAACGAAAAACGTGAATAATCAATTTTAGGCACCAAATGGCAAATGAGCAAAATGAATAATAATGGCAATGTTTATTAAACAACCTTTATTTTTGGATACTTTATTAACGAACCCAATCAAACAGAAAAAATGAAATCAATTAAAACTATGCCAATCAGTACTTACAGAATAACTATCATAATTTATTTATATTAACTAACAGACTCCAATTGGTTTTCAAATCTGTAACTTTCATATACTTCAAGGAAGAGTTCCCTACATGGCACAACAGCTCCAAGTTTGATGCAAGCAAGAAAAGCACCAGAAAGCTTCCGGTGAAGACTGTAAGCCTCCTCCGGTGGTGGTGTCAGTCTGTGTCTCAACATCGTAGCTCCAACGTGTGAAATGCTGCTTACAACATTGGTAGAGCGAAAATCATAACCTCCATGCTTTGCAAAAGGCAATCCCACGGTTAAACCAGCCTGAACATGAGCATCTAGCATTACATCTGATTCCATTCCCGTGAGAAATCCTAGTCTTCGTGACATCTCAACTATAGATTCTTGATCCCCATCCGCACATGCAAGAACCTGATTGGATGTACACAAATGCACCATTTCTGAGTACGACTCGAAGTTTGAAGTCTCATTAGCAAAACAATTCTCTCATGAAAGATCAGAAATACAACTATCATAACGCAATTTTACTTGGATGCAAGAGAAACTAATAATTTTTTATAGTAGTAGACACCTTAAGGTGAAGAATGATTACCATTCTCAAATAATCATCTACAAAATGTTTAGGATAGTCTCGAGCTGCGCCAAAATCAATAAGATTGATGGATTTCTCAGATTCGTCGTATAAGAAATTACTCCAGTTGGGATCAGTCTGCATCAGTCAGAAAAAAAAGAATGTCAAAAAATTCACTACTCAATATTTTCTACTTCTAGTAGTTCCACGGAAGGCAAATTACTCAGACAGGACATCAATTAAAGGAGAAAAAGGTTTTAAAAGAAGCAGCAGAAAACTTTGAGAATCCATTCCTGTTTTTGTTATCATAAGAAAAGAAAAATAGAAAATAAATAAAAAGTTCAATTAGGACCTCATCTACTTTTGTAAAAAAATGATGATTTTTTTTTTTTTTTTTAAGATAAAGGCTCTAATTTGAACTTCTGAAAATTCAAGGAATTGAAATACGACTTCTTTATATTTTCAGGGACTAGTTCGCATTTCAACCTTTCAAGTCTACTTGGACTTCAAAGCAACAAGGTTACCAGTACAATTCAGCAATTACTACAGCCACTAATGTCACTCATATTACTATTCTCTTAACGTTTCTCTTCTTCTCACTCTCTCCTACATCATCTGTCCCCTCATTCCACAACCTTAGCCACTTCTTCCATAACTTCAATTCCAACCTCAACTGCCACCACCGTTGCTGCTTAAGCCAAAGCAGCTGCCACCACTTTTTCCTACAATTTCTTCTTCTACTCAAATTCTTCATACCATCTCTCAGACCAGCTAGTATCTGCTGCATCCACCACTTGTTTAATTTCCTCCCCGGCACCCCCTTTGCTAAGAGAGTTACTTAGTAATTGTGGCATTCACAATTCATTTCAGAGCAGCAATTTCACAGAGTTTGATTGGTAATCAAGGTTCAAAAACTTGCAATCGAGATTAATTTTTCCATCGAAAAATATTTCTCAGAAATCATATCTGAAATTCTGAACTCCAAATCATGTGTTTCATGGGGAATTTTTCTTTTTGGTGATTAATTAGGTATGACACCAGAACAGGAAACTCCGAAGAGAACTTCACTAGAATGCAATTATGCCTATTCACAGGATGGGTGACATCATGCTCCACTTACGATAGAACCAATTCTTCTCACATATTAGCATAGAACAATAACTTGGATAGGTCATATTTCAAATTTTATTATATAAGCACACCAAAGCCAGATTATTATCAGTGAAATTCCCTATTGCCTGGTAAAACCTACAACCAGCAACCCCATCTCAACCCTCCACCTTCAGCCCCCCAAATAAAAGAATTTGGGAGAAATGAACAACTGGAAGACGTCTAAGCTCTGGCAAATTTTTTTATTTGCCAGAGACACACTTATCCTAATTTATTATTCCTAACCAAGTGAAATTTTATATTCAAATATTATGGTATCCACAAATCATGGGAAAGTAGAAGAATGTTTCCAGGGTTGAACACTTCATGTACACGTGGCAGAGAAAAGAAAAAGTTCACTAAGTACCTAGAGATGTTCCCCAAAATCATTATTTTATCACCCTTTCCCAGTACACTCCTCAAAAAGGGGAAGGGAATTGTACCTTGTTAAACCCAGACAGACAGACCAGTTCAAGCAGGTTCATCAAAATGATAGAAAAAGATAAGACCCCTCCAAGATAAGGTAGAGAAGAAATTAAAAATTTGCTCCTTCTAAAGAATGATCTTCAAAAAATTGACCAAACAGATCAATGTATATCCTCTTAGCACAAAGTTGCAAAAGAAATGATAACATTGCACAAATTTTGCACAATGAATGGGTTGTATTTCTGTTGAAATGGAGCAGAACAAAATTCCATAGGGAATTATTTTTTGCCATCAGAATTGCATGGTTTGTATTTTGTCATGTGTAAATATGTATGGGGCCACACATGAAAGAAAATTGAAACTTTGACAGTTTCCCACCTTTTCATATTCTTTTTCAATATATATACATTATTTAAAGAAAAGGACAAATAATCATATCAATCATGGTTGCTATTTATCATACCTTTTTCCTCCTCAAAAACAATCAATTTGAATGATGCAAAAAATAAATAAATAAATAAATAAAAATTGAACAATCAATAGATACATATATATTCACTCAATTTGTAAGTGATAATGACTTGACCAAGGAGTTATTTTGCACGAAGACAGGTAAGTTCTTACATGGATCAAATCTTTTGTGTACCATATGTTTAAAAAACTCATATGTATATATATATATGTTTAATCAGGTTTGGAACATTATGTACCAAACCAATACCTGATTCAATAATACTGATTGAGTTTAGGTTACATTTAGGTATAAATATAAAAACATGAATATCATACCCACAGGAAATGACTTGGGACCAAATTCAGGTTTAGTAAACCCAATCCATTGGCAGCTCTTCACAAGATTTATATACATAAGCTGCTCATAGAGAATGACTTTAGTATCAATGCCTCATCATTTGGTTGCTTATAAAAAGGTCATGTTTTTTGTTTGTAGATAACTCAATCTCTTCAAATTGGCTTTTTGGTGTCAAAACTTGAGGACAATAACTTGTTCACGTTATGAGAGAGGAAAACCACTTGCTGTCGGTTTTCCAATATTAAAATTTAAAGTAGAGAACTTGACTAATGATCAGGGAGCTCAAAGACACAGTTAACATTTACTTGAATTTCAATATAAACACACACTAAGGACATGCCTGCATGAATCGGAAGACAAATAACTCCATCAAAGTAAGTTGAAGCAATTTCTTTCCCACATAATTCCGTGTCTCCAGGTCTAGATTTGCCACCTTATCAACTGGAATTCCTGAGACAAGCCATTGAACTTTCTAAAAGCTCTGTTAAAGATCTTGTGCAGATCTTCTAAGGAATGGATAGATGAGCAGTTCTATAATTATTTGAGTAGATACCACAATTAGAAATCCAATTCTAAAGCTAATAGAACATTTGCGGGGTTTTCCTTAAAATATGCAGATTGGACTTACCAGAAACAAGTTCAGTGGTCAGAACTCTTTTACTTGATAAATCATCCACTACCAGAGGAACATAAAATCCTTCAACCTTCGAAAGCAGGTTCTGAAATCTTTTCTGGCTTTCTGCCTCCAGCTCATAATCACATTCTCGCGCGAGCTCATTTTTGGCCACCTATGTTTCAGATAGAATATGTCATCCCCACTCTTGTGAGTACTCAAAAGTAATAAATAGCATAAATTGACATATTGAACAGAAGGTGGAACTCTTTTAGCATGCAGTCACACGATATGATTGCTGTAAAAAATGATGTCTTGCACCAAAGTACAAATTAGGGTAACAGGGTTAAAGGAGAAAAAACAGGTCTTTTTTTCTGTATTCGTAAATGGATATAATCGTATATCCATATGACTCACTGTAGGGTAACCAAAGATCTGTGTTCAATTATTTCATATGAAATTCAATTCCTATAAAAGCACCCACACCAAGGTACATCTTAGTAGCATTAAAGAAAACTACCAAATTAAGCAGTATTATTAGTGATAAACAAAAAATACAGATTGCAAGAACTTTCAAACTACAAATTAAGCATATTGCTTTACCTTCATAGCATTATCGATGTACAATTTCTCTGGGATGAGATTTGTATAGTTCAAAAGCAATTTCACATTTTCAATGTCACTGTCAATGCTTTCAGCAACCCCAGGGTACTGTATTTTCATTGCAACCTCCAAACCTTCCTTCGTAACAGCCCGATGTACCTGAATTTTTAAGAATAGACATATATAGCACTCCACAATGGCAACCTCAAGATAAAATATGTGACTTATGTGGTTATGTAAGAATATAGTTGGACATAAACAAATTTGTAAGAGAGGTTGCTATTCAAGTTTCTGTCAGTTGCCTCATATTATGAATTCTAATCCAAACATATCCTTTGATATAACTTCCAAATTTGATTCATGGGAGACAAAATTGCTGCAACAAAATAAATATTTGTAGCAATAAAGCATCCAGACAATACTGGATCCAAGAAGAGTTTACACAGCAATTAGTGACTTTAGTCCCAAATAAATATAAACTTTTAAGATCCTTAACAATTTTATGGGACACATTTATAGTACCGGCCAGGGAAAATATTAGAAGTCAATACTGGAGCTACTTTTTATCAACTGATGGGTGGGACAAAAATACTATCACTACACTAGAAAAGGAAAACAAAAATATAACTGATGGCTTTAAGATCAGCAGAAGGGGAAAAAAGACACACACACTGGAAAGGTCATTTCTGCAAGGGGAAAAGAAAGGACACAGAATCAAACAAACAATGAACAAATAATGAAGAAACTTAGATTTATGTTAGTAAGGTTTGAATTGGCTGTTGAGAATATTGGGCCTTTTTTGAAGCTCTACTGGATTTCCGTATGTCTTCGGTTGTTTTGTTTTGGCTAAATTGAAGAATCAAACCCTCTGCTGTGCTCTCCAGTAGAGTGGTGTCCTTCATTTTTCGACTGCATCCATATATTTGAGCCCAAAATGTGACCCCTTTTTTCTACTTTAAAACCCATGAAGTTTTTCATCTAGATCTCTCTATGTCTAAGCACATGTTTTCTTTTCTTTTTTCTTTTTTGGTAAATTGTCTAAACACATGTTTACTGTTTCCTTTCTCTGAGGTCAGACCTGGGCTAGTATTGTATTAATTCAATTATCAGTTTTTGAGTTTCTTTTTCCTGAAGATTCATTTTGTGCAGGATGCGTTCTGTAGTCAAGTGTTCTAGCGGATTCCACATAACAAGATTTTTAAAACTTTTCTTGTTCTTGAGTGAGCCTCATAGCTAATTCTGACAGTTTTTTCTTCTTCGGCTTCTTTCATTTTTCTCTTTTCTTTTTTAAACAAAATATTTGTTCTTCCTTTTACTCGTGAGAAATATACAATTTTCAAAGTCTTTCAGGTGTTTATAAGGAAAATAATTGGCTGAGTCTTGAAATCAAACACCATTGAGTCAAGAAAGCATCAGCAAAAAGTTGAAAAATGATGATGAAAAGCAGTGAATAAAATTTCAGTTGACCTACATGTTTGCAATAAAGATTATGATGGTTTGAAATGGAATTTAGGAAACATTGGCTAAGGTTTCCTTCCTTTTCTTCTTTGTTGTCCCCCCCCCCCCCCAAGCAAACTGTTGTGACATTCTTACCACTGATCAGTTGATCAAAAATAGTTTTAGTATCAACTTTTAATAACTTTTCACCAGATTAGAGCCAAAACAGATCATAAAATAAGTGTGCACTTGAAATTTTTTCAGTACTTAACGTTTAAAAAATGAAAAAAGAAAAAAGAAACAAAAAAGATGAATCTTACCAAAACTAAATTTATTTGGATTAAATCCACAAATTACTCTCCAGATAATTAAGATAAAAACAATCAAAACCATGAATGGCACAAAACCTAAAAAGAAGCAGCTAGGAAGTTGATTTTTTATGCATGGATGCCAAATATAATTACTAGAAAGCAAAAACAGAGAATTTAAAACTGAATCACCTGTCCAATACTTGCAGCAGCCATTGGTTCGTAATTAAAAGTCATCAAATTAGATGGCCAGTCAGGACCTAATTCAGAATTCAAAACTTGATCAAGCTGCTTCCTTGGCATTATATCGGCACCCTGACGGACCATATCCAAAGCAGCCAAAATCTACAAGGATGCAGAACTTTAACATGTCAGCAATTTTATTTAAGGAAAATGCGCTTGGATCTTATCTATGTTCCTTTTTTTTTTTTTGGGGGGTAAATATCTATGTTCTCTAGGCAAGATAAAACTAGAAAATATTAGGTTATTGTGAAAGAAAAAGACAAAAGGGGTATTATATTCATCAACAAGGGAATAAGTTCTACCAAAAGAAATTAGGTGCATCCTCCTATTATGCCACTACTTCAATAACATCCATTCGCGATCGTAACTGAGATTGGAAGGAAGTGGATAGAGGGTGGATAACTTTGATTTATGTCCTACACTTCCACCGTCTCCCTCCCCAAGCCAGACAACACAAAATAAAAATAGAAGTATTAGTACAAAAGTGTATGTTTTATTTTCTCCGTAATCAGAACTCTATTTGTAACCAAACGCTTAAGCAGTCTATCCAGTTGTCTACAGGCACAACAACTAAACCAAAAGCATGGTATGTACAATGAGTCATGAACAAAAGCTCATCTTCAGCCTTGACAGTAAAAGGTTCTGATTAATGGATAAGTCCTACACATTATTAGTGATGATTGAGTGACAAAAACAATATTTTCTGAATCACGCATTTGGATTACTCTCTTTTTTTTTTTTAGTCAATTTGAAATGGTTTAAAAAATTTTTTGTTTCATTTCTTTCACTTCCCCCTTCATTTTACCTCTTTCTCTACTATCCCAGAACACCACAAAATGGTAACTGATGGCTACTTCTACCCCCCTCCAAGAATTCAGATTTGCACCTAAGTTAAAAATTAATTACACAGGTGTTTTTGTCTTCACAAAATATAACTTAAAAGACGGTAAAAATCACATTCTCATTTTTTTTTTCCTCTCTCTCTTCCTTCCTTCATTTTTTCATCGACCTTGAAAAATCTGTACAGTTTTAACCGTGAACATGGCAAACAATTATCAGCAACATCAGACACCATCAGTCTCAGTTTTCTTTCTTCTGTTCTGTTTTTCTTCAAGATTAAGTTTCAAGAGAAGGAGCTAATAAGCAGAAAAAGAACAGTCATGGAATAGAGTTTTATAAACTATTTCATCTTTTTCTGTCTCAAGACAGCCCTTCTCTATTATCAATTTTCTTGTATTAAATACCAAATTTGCATCTTCAATCTCACTAAATAAACCAAAAGATTAAAATGAAAAAGTGTTTGTGGGTGTGATTTTGAGCATATGCACTCTTGAGGTTCAATCTATACTTAAGCTCTTTGAGGTGTAGATACTGAGATTAGGATCATAGAAGAGACAACAAATTTGAAAAGATAAAATTTACGCAGATTCTTCTACAAGATTTTAAGTCCACATTTCTTAATGTGTATTGAATCGATCCTTCTCTAACACTTCAAATCTTTCAAATTCGCATTACTTGGAAATCCTAAAACTAAAAACTTGTAAAAAGAATCCAAAAAGAATGTCAAATCTATCAAAAGATAGAGTATTCAGCCAATAGAAGCTACAGTGAGTGAGAGAGAGAGAGAGAGAGAGAGAGAGAAAATATCTGATAAGTATAGAGGGACAACAATACCATTAAAAAAAGACATACACAATTGATGGTGGACAAAACTTAACTGTCGATCTGATGGAAATGCAAACCTACAACTTTTTTGAGTGTCACATTTGAACAATATTTAGTTCATTTAGAGGTGCAACACTTAGATTCTTGAAAAGTTCAGTGCTATTAAGATTTTTGTGCTATAATAAATTAAAAGTAATGGTAAAGCTCAAGGTCATATAATCTTCCACCTACTATTTACATTAAACAGAAGATTTGTATGAAGGAGCTCTTTTAATTTTTTAAGGGATTGTCAAAAAGAAAGACTTAAACAGTTTTCAGAAGTTTGAAAATCACTTAAAAAAAGGTTTGAGAAATTAGATGCATTTGCAAACATTTGCTCACAGAAATTAGGCCCCAGTGTTCCTTTTTAAAATGAATATAAATTTGATATATTTTTCTGTTCATCCTTTTCCTTTGCTATTAGGTAGGGTAAATTATTTCAATGGCACCTAAACTTTCTCGGTTTCCATGAATTTACTTCATTTGTCCTAGCGCAAATCTTGGGCAAAATGGCTTCAGTTTGTCCCATGATATTTATTACTTTTTTTTCAAAATTATCCTTTCTTAATCATCTTGAAATTTGTGATACATAGAGGAATTACATTAGGTGGATGACTATTACAAGAAACTAGGATTATCTAACTCAGAAGAGTCTCTACTGCTGTATTAGTGACAAGGCAAAAGAACATAGGAATATATGAAAAAAGTAAGTATTAGTACTTGAACTGAATTCATTAAGAATTAAGTGTTTCCATAAGGGACAATATTAAGTGCCCTATTAATTATTTAAAGAATATTTGAAATTCTGTTTTAATAGTAAGCAAAACACTAGTTAATAGGAATAACAATTAAAATCGTACCCAATGAAGAATCTACGAGATGACTAAGTTTGGGGATGATGATTCCCCAAAAACTAGAATTGGAGATGGAAGAAGATGGTATTTCCCACCCAATGTATATATTAAAATAAAATTATAACAATCATAATACAAAATAATTATTGATATTTGCTAAAGATGAATCGTGATAATTATTGTGATACATGCTAAATTGGATATAAATGAATAAAATAGTAACCATATATATTTTCTTAATTTACATATATATATATAACAATCATAATAATAATTATTGGCTTTTTTGTAAAAATAAAACATAAAAATATTTGATAAATACCTTTTTTTTTATCTTTTACAAAACTTATTTAATAATTTTTTAAAAAATTTAACTAAAAAAAATAATAAAAATTCTTATAAGGATAGTATGCAGTAAAAATTCCCGTTGAGGTTGGGAATTGGGAACGGAATGCAATACTTATATATTCCCCTAAGGGATGGGTAATATGTGCAAAGATTGGAAATGGGAAATGAAACCCCACAAACTCTCGACCCTGTTTGCCATTTCTACTAGCTAGTTTCCTTTTCACATCAAGTCATGAAAAATTATCCTAAAAATATACATTTCTTAATTAAATAAATTAAATATTTCTTAAATAATTAACCTTGTAAAAACAAATTAATTAAATTTTATACATTAAAAACCATGCTAATTCTTTTCCCAAAAAAAATAAAAAAATGCTAATTATTAGGATAGTAACTTACAGTATTTTAAGCCAAAATATAGAGAACTAATATATATATATATATATATATTTGCTGGCAACGAAAAAAAGGGAAAAAAAAAATTATAATTAAAATTTTACTTTTATTTTATCCCAATTAGATTTTATGATAATAATTTTAAATGATGCAAATAAATATACTTCGTGTCTTTACCTTTAAAAACTCATTTAAGCCAAAATGAAAATGATTTTAAGTGAGTGGTTAACAAACACGACTTAAATATACATTCAACATTCAGATTAAGAATTCATACTCGCACTTCATATCAAAAGGCCCTTAGTGACGACTAACAAGAACGAGTGAGAAACATGAATATAGACCAAAAACTATAAGGACATATAGACTATAGAGTGATGAGATACTTACAGGAGAAGGTACAAGAGATTCATCTTGGATGCTCAACATCTGGCCCAATTTGAGGGCTGCCCCACGCATTCTGCACAATGCAAGAGCAAAACGTTCCGCATTCTTTTGGGATAAGAAGGGAGAAGGTGCAGTTTCTGTGCCTTTAGGAGCGCCGAAGACAAGCCTCTTAGCAGATTCTTGAATCGTTCCCCAAGCGAGACCCGCCCCTAGTCCAGCAAATCTTTGTTTTAACCCAAAAAAAGAAAAGCCTCGTTACAATTTATTAGGCCACAAAAGTCATAGCATGAGTAACTGCTTTGAGAGAACGACAAACCCAAGAGCTCTGGAGAAAGGACTAGAAGGAACTCTCCTCTCCCTAGGCTTCCTTCGTTTAGTGGCCAACTGTGATGCTTTGATCCGCGAAGCAGCCTCCAATTTATTAGCGTGGGCGTCATGAGGAGGAGCATCAGCAGCATCCTCGAACGTCGAATTGGAAGATATCGTCTCAGAGTCAGCGCCTCCGCCGGATCTTAATTCAGTGGTAACAGGAGGAGTTTCCGACGGGTGAATGGGATCTGATTGCGGCTGAGTTGGTAGGGCGGCCCGCTCATTCAAAGTCTCGCCGTCCCGGAAACCAGTGACTGTATTATCGTAATTACTGCTAAGAATGAGGCGAGAGGAAGTGGGTAACTGGCGAAGCTTGCCCTTGGTTAGTCCGGTTAAGTCGGTGGCTGAAAGGATTGATTTGCTTACTACGAATTTCAAGCCCCCACCTTTGTTATGACGGGCGGCCTCCTTCGCCACCAGAGACAAACCCTGCAGCACTCTCTCTATATCCTTGACCCAGGTCATTTTTTCCCTGTTCGTTTTCCTTGCCTAGCTTAGTAATAGAATGATGTGTTTTTTTTTTTTTTTTTTTGAGTGGGCCATATATATAGGAAAGCAAAAATTACTGTAAACGCAGCGTCTAAAGACAATCGGACATGAATTGTGCTTCCATGTTCGTAGCACAATCTTGACATAATGGATTATCATCCAGTTTGTCAAGATCATACTTATCAAACCATGCGATTCCCCTCTTGTATCTTGGATGGCCCTCCAAGTTGGAGCAACAAAGTCTTCTCCCAATTGCTCGGATATGATGGAGGATAACCTTATGCATCCACCATGGATGAACCTTTGTTTTTATTCTAACCCTAAAATCTGGAAAAGCTTCTGCAGGAGTACTTTGTCTGAGCTCTCCCATCATTTTAACTCCATACTGCTCCAGTACATCCACCCCAAAGTAAATAAGAACAGCAGCCAGAGCATACCTTGCAGGCATGCTTCCTCCATCTATGGCTTCATCCAAATCAGCAACGGATAGTCCAATGATTCCACGAGTGAAAAAAATTGTCCTACAAAAGTTTTGGGCAACAAAACAAAGACAGGGGAAACAGTTCATGAGTACATGTTCTTCATATTCGTAAATAAAAAAAAAAAAAAAAAGGAAACAAAGAAATCGGGAAACAATTTAGACTGGTACGTACTATCCCGCGAATGCATAAAGCTTCTGGGTTTTTATACTCATGCACTTCTCCAAGAAATGGTGATTCAGGTATCGCCAATGTCGTTCTTCAAGGTTGTCTATACATACATTGCGATAGAGGACACCATCTTCGTCCTCAGCAATTGCGTAAAACTCCTTACACCTAAGCAGTGGCAAACAATTTTAACGGATTGTAATCTTGGTATATTTGTATGCAAATGTAAAGGCAGGGAAAAGAGAGAACATACACAGCTTTTATGGCAAAAAAAGACGCAGTAGAGGTGCGAACAGCCTGACAGAGAATGTTGCTGACAAGTGGAGTTATCCATTTGTAATGTCGTCGTTTTTCAAATGGGTATTTTATGATTTTTTGCAAGTAGCGGCAGAAGAACAGTGTATATATAAAGAAGATGAGCTTTTGAGTAATGCAGATGGAGAAGAGATATATGGTAATAGGTTGTAAAGGGACAACCCTTCATATTCAAATTTGGCATTAATTGTAGTACTTAACCCCTTTCTGTCCCTTTCCATACGAAGTAATAAGTATCGTTCGTGGGAATCGAAAAAGGTAATATGTACAACTGGTTAACCAAATGTAACTGGGTGGGGCTTTTTGGTATATCATATAGGTATGCATAAGTATAATATAATAAATTTAACCTATTTTTTATTATTCCATATTATCTGACAAATTTACTAGTTGACCAACTAATATATCTGTTTAAAGGACATATAGGGTAGGAAAGAGTTTGGAAATTTTCAAAAGAAATAGATATATACATGGGTGGGGGTGTTTTTTGTAATTTTACTGTGAAAGGGTAGGCTGAAATACAATCGTCTATACCCTGTTGCCTCACTCGATTTATTGTCATCTGACCACCTCTTGCTACCGTGTGGAAAGAGAAGAAATAAAGGAGGAGGCGTGATTAGACAACACTCATCATGACATGCATCTTGAAAATTGGAAACTTTCATCCAATAAAATAATGATGAAAATAAGGTAATTATCCATGTAAGAAATTGGCAACCCTATTTTAAGACTCAGTCATCATGAATTCGTGAATTATGATTTTCGACGATTTTCCTCTATTTTTTTCATTTTTGCCTTCGTTTTTGGGTTAAGTTTAGAGTTTTCCCTCCTAATACTGAAAACTACACTACATTTTATACATTTGGAAATTGGCAGAATAGTTGAAAATTCACGACCGTTGACACACATTAGAGACCAAAAAGCATACAACCTCCTCTCCTACCAAATGGTTAGGTCAAACACTGATGCTTGTAGAAAACAATCAAGAATAGACAACGATCTTCAGCAATTGTCTGACAGACTAGACGTGGTTGATTGACCGGATGCTGAAATACGAAAACTATTGTCTGGTCTTGCATTGGAAGATCATGAAGACCTACACAGACCAGTGAAAGATATGTCTTCGTTTGTTTGCAAAAGGTTTGAAGATTTATGGGCAGAAGAATGGTTTGCTAAAAACATTGTTGTAGACGGGCCTCCAAAACTATCCGATTTACAACAATTGGAAGGGTTTTCAAAAATGTTGGTCTTCCAAAAATGGGATACACTAATTACTTTTTGCACTGAATGTTGCCCGCGCCTAGTTAGACTTTTCTATTGGAATGCAACTATTTCAGTAGGCAGCAATGAAGAGTTGATTGTTACCTCAATGGTTAAGGGGGTCATGATACCGGTTTCAGCTGACTTGGTGAATAATTGGTTTAATATGAACAGGGGAGGATACTGCTTGTCGTCATATAAAACTCTGAAGGCAATGTAGAAGTATGCATTGAGAAAAGAGTTGGGCGTTGTCTATGCAGATCAGCCAGTGCTAATATGAATGAGTTGTCTACATCTGCTCGTGCAATGGGAGGCATAGTTGCACAGTTCATACAAGGTAGATATCAAAAACAACTTGAGACGACGGACTTCATTTTAACATACAAGGCATTGACAAGGAAGCTTGTTAATTTTAGTAATTGTTTTATGTATAACATTGACCTTGCACTACGCCAAAAGGACAGGTAGCTGCCTTACGGTGGATTTCTCACGAGAATTTTCAGGATATGCGGTGTTGATTTTGAATGTGAGACAACTAAGCCAATAAAATTGTTATATGGAATGCAAAATATAGCATGCATGGAGTCACAACGACACAAAATGAAAGAAACGAAGGGAACCCAGTCAAAGACAATAGAGAATGAAGGAGATGATTGGGGCATACCAAGAATAGAGTCCACAGATGCACTCAATTTCGGAACTATCACTAAGAAACTCGAAGACTTAAAGGAAGCATGGGAAAATGATAAGGAAGATAGTGTTCGATTCCGCAAGAAGATGAAGGTTTTCCGTACCCAAGTGCAAATAAACTTATCTGAAATAATGGAGATTTTAAAGGGTGGAACCAGTGGGAACAATGGCATTTCGAGAAGAAATGAGAATATGACCGAAGATGTTGTACGAGAAACCCAACATCGTGAACCTCCTGTACAACAACCACAAATCCCCCACCAGGAGGAGCAACAATGACGACATCAACAACATATGCATGAACCCCCTACTAAAGATTTTCCAAATATCCCTTTGTGTACTAGAGGACAATATGTGCATTATGATGCTGCTCTGAACCGTGTTACTAAATCCGGTGCACATGGCCCATTCGATGGAGGAAGGATTGATGAAAGTTTGGGGGACGAATGCTCGGAAAAATATTTCAATAATGTTATTCCTATTGTTATTTGAGAGTCAAAAGTTGATAGCAATGAAGGAAGTGCTGGGATTACTGATACTCCCGATCTGGACTCCATAGGTACGTATATTGATATAAATCAATTAGGAATTCTGTATGTGGTTGTGCATCATAGTAAATGTGCTTAATTCATATTTCTCAGCTAATGAAAAACCAGGAAGAAGTAATCTAGAGGGCAACACTGAGAGCGAACGTGCTGAAGATGACCATATCATGGATTCGACCACACTAGATGTTGTAGTGGAACTTGTTATCTCATCGGCAAGAATATGATTAACCTATGTCTTCATTCGTTATCTGGTATGCTTTGAAAATGGTTTTTAGTTTTCATGTTATGGGACAATTATTATTAACTTTGACTGGGCTTTGTATCACATAAATTGGATGTTATTGTGGTGAACAATTTCATATCTGCATTGCGGAATAGATTATTCTGATAATTTGCGAACCTTTGAATGGTGTACATGTTATAATTTACTGTGTTTGAAATGGTCTTTTGTGGGGGTGTACGCTTCATCAGGTGATGCTTGAACTATGGATGAATTTGTGACAGTAAAAAATGATAACTTGTTTGAGGGTTCGAAGGGTTATTTTTACATGGTTTTTCTGTGCAATATCAATATCTGTAAGCAACATTCCTTTCTGAATAACAATGCATTATATAAGGTACTGCACATGTGTAGAAAAACCCAAGAAAAAGGGAAAAAAAATTTGAAGTTGGAAAATGTTTGTTGAAGAAAAAACCCACGTGTTAGCAGAGAAGAGTGTTTTCATTTTTTGTCCGGGTATGGTTTTGTAGATGGGTTTGGGTTTGGTTTTGTCATTCCACTTTCATAATCTGGGTAAAGCAAAAAAAAAAAAACATTACCAGAAATCTTTGCAATGTATGTCATAACTCGGTATAGAAGAAAATAGCCTTTTTGAAATATATGTATTGATTCAATAAACAAATACTCCAATGAAAAATTGCCATCATTACACCTATTTACAAATAGTATTTTGTGCACCCCATTTACAAGATAACTCTCCAATATAAAAAAAAGTAATTTCTCATTTTTTGCAATAAACTCATACAACTTAAAATAAATTTACTCAACTTGAAAAAAGTGCTAGTCCAAACACAACCTTATTTTTCACATTTTTCAGGTTGAATGTGTATTGTGTTACCTAAATGATATTCATTTATTCATGTGTAATATTTTTCTTTATTAAAGAAATTTCACTTAAAAATATATTTTATTTATATATTGAAATTTGAAACAAAAACATCAAAAGGAAAATATAAGAAATACATTAATTTTACTATATTAAAGTTAAGAAAATAAGACAGTTTTTGTATTGAAATTGTTTTTTAAAATTTCACTCAAACTAAAAAAAAAAAACTGTACTTGTTTGGACATCATCTGACGTGACATTGTTCATGTCTGGTGAGTTGGCAAAAAAATAAATAAAAAATCCACCTAATTACTATTATGCTAATAAAATATATTATTTTTATCCCCACTTACAAGATAACTTCTTAACTTGTCTCCACTTTACTCTTCTTTTTTTGCAATCTACTTGTGGACAGTGATTTCTTGTCTGCAAAAATTAAAATAATAATGCAAATTGAAATCAGTGTAAAATATATTTCATTAATTTTAATAT
>JAXGGT010000169.1:10615174-10635308 GCA_035583425.1 Marsdenia floribunda | reverse complement strand
ATAAAAAATAATTTATAATAGTAATTAAGTGGAATTTTATCTACCACTCAATTAATTTAAATTACTTTATAAATTTTAAAAGAATGAACAATCTAAAAAAAAAATTTCAATTATAAAAAAAAAAAAAAAATCATCAAATAAAATTCCTTCGGAATTTGGCCTTATGCCGATTGAGCGGATGAGAGACAAAGCCGCCGGCGATCCTCTAGTTTCCTCTGCTACTTCCCATATAATCCTTATTATTCCAACAACTGTTCGTCGGAGAATGCAGGATAACCGCCAGCCCTGTCGTTCAATTCAATTCTGTGCAAACCTTTTTAATAATGCCGTTACGATTTGCAATCAGACAAGAATGCGAGTAAGGAGGAGAGAATTTGTTCCCTTCTTGTAAGCATTCTCCTTCTTCTTCCCCTCTGTTTCATTACCTCATGTTTTGAATTACTCAACCCAGGAATTCGTGCTCTCTTCTTGGTTATCTCACTTCACCTGTATGCTGTAACGTGCGTGGGTTGCTTTCAATGGGCGAATTTAATTGTTTTTATCATCTGGTTTGTCTCGATCAAATTGGTATAGGTTGTTGATTTATGTATATAAAGCCTATTGCTCTTTTTGTTCTTTGTTTGATTCCACTACGGGCTGTCACTATCAACGTTTTTCTTTTACATATGCTATTATTCATTGAACCGAATAACTGAACGGGCTGAATCTGCCATGCTCCTTGTTGTCATTCTATGGAGTCCAATAGTGCAATAAGGGTAACATTTTAGGTCCGCCGTTTAGGATCCTGCTTATCGGATGCTCAGTTGTGCAAGGGGCTTAGGCTTCCTGCGCACATACAGTGGTTTGGCTCTTGTAACTATTTGCTACTGTGAGGGTCCTTATGCCGTTATCTTTGTCGTGGTTTATTTCTCATGTTGGTAACGTGAAGTTTTAGAAAGTATAAAATTGATATAATTTGGAATAAAATGACTTATGAAATTAAAAAGGGTATCTTGTGCAACACATTTTAATCATTTTTTTTTTTTTATTTTATGGACAATTTTTTTTTTTATAAATTGAATTTTAATATATTTTTATTGACAATTTTATCTTTAATTCACAAAGGGATCTTTGTCATATTAAAGATAAATTGACCATATGATCATTAATGTATAATTTTAAATTTTAATTTATTAAATGAATAAAATAAACTTAATCATTACTTGAATGTTACTATTTATAAATAATTAATAAATGAAAAATTGATAGATTTGGTTCTTAATCTTCATGTCTTTTGGTGCAATTAGTTTTTTTCTTTCTTTTTTATTTAGTAGGTCCCCTAAGTATAATAATTATGCGCATTTGGTTTTTTTTTTTTTTTAAATAAAATTCATTGTTTGGACAAGTCAATTTTGTGAATAAAAGGACCAAATGTAATTCTCCATTATATATTAGAAACTTATTAAATGAAAAAAAATAAATAGGACCAATTACATCAATCAAAAGATTGGGATTAAATTTACCAATTTTCCTTCGTAAGTTTATCTATTTTGAGTTTTTTGGGTGTGATGTGCATATATATATATGAGATCATAATTAGCATATTTATTGAAGAGTGTTCAATGATAATATAACAAATAATGGAAAATAACATAAAAGTAAATTACTTTTTCAAAGAAAATCATATTTCTTCGAAAATATTTTTGAAGAAAATTTATTTTTACGTCTAAACAATCAGGCATGCAAAGCATCTTATGTTCCATTTGAATCATGCATGGTTGCTCGAGTTTCAAATTTAATATGAGTTGTTAAGTTAATGATTATAATTAGAAGTTAAAATAATTTAATTGTGTATATCTTTTTGTATAGCTTCATATTTTTATTAAAATAATATTATTTTAAATATATTATAAAAAATTAGAAATATGTTTGTAAGAAATTATAAAGAAGTTAGAAACCCTAACTCGAGGGCTCAAGGTCTCTCTATCCATTCCATTTCTTGTTTATCATATTAGCCAGTTGCTTTATTATGTTATGTCCAAGCTACTGTGATTCCTTTGCATCTGATCTCAAATGAACCAAAAAAAAAAAAAAAAGGCGAAAAAAAATCCCATTTAAAAGTAGTTTACAGCTGAAGTGATGTTCCATTTCATAACAGTGCCAAATTATTCGTCTCCAGGATGGAGATCAATCACATTATTTACGTACCCTCTTCATTTGAAATGTTTAGCTTGGATTTTAACTGAGATATTTCGTCTTATATCATCTTCTAGTAGAGCCGCAGAATCCGGAAAAGAAAAAAAGAAAGAAGTAAATAATCAAATGTCTCTGATCGTCGATAGTGTTATGTTTATTTTTCTTACCGGCAGAACTTGAAAATGGATACATGAGAGTAGATTTATTACCTTATATGAATGCTTTTGAATAGATAAACCATTGCGGACCTGGAGTAACCACTTCGGAAGCATATCTCATTCATGGGAAATTACCAACACAAGTAGACTTTTAGCTTTTAAGTTCATTTTACTTATTTTACAATCTCCTTCTCATGGAGATTTTATGTCTAAGGGAAGTAGATATTGATGTGTATGGGGATCGTGAACCATAAAATTTGATCAGAATGGAGAAAAAAAGTTAAGAATGATGTCTGTTTATGGTTAGGTGTCACAACCATATGAATTCACTGGATTCTTGACAAATGTATAAATTTAATACCTCCCTATTAGCTTAAATAAGGTGGTAACAAAGCGCGAAAAGCCCGGGCTCTAATCTTGTCTTCACTCCATTTATTGGTGATAAATGTATAAATCAAACTCTTCCATATTAGCTTAAATTTTTAGATGATGTAGAAATTTAACAAATCCTTTTTTGCTTATCATCTCTTGTTGTTGTTTTTGATATAGAGTGCGAGATTTGTGCAGGAGCTGGCCTCTGAAGAGCATAGATATTGAAGCAGCTACCTAGAATTTTGAAGCATGAGTTCTAAGTCTCTTGTGTGGAAGGATAGGCTTCTTCAATGGAAGCTTGCTAGGGAAACACTATTCTATAGAGCTGGAAACCATACGAGTGGTACTGAAGAACCTGATGCTGGAGATGCAGATGAGTTAAAAATTCTGCTTTCAGAAACGTAAGAAGGATATGTACTTAATTTTAAAAAAATTATGACAGGGGTCTTTAATGCCAATTTACTTTTTCTTCTCTCTCTCTCTTTTCTCATAATAAAATAACTATCAATCAGTATAGCCTTACTTTTAACTCTATGCTGCTTCTGAATTGTTGATATATGTTAAGCAAATACGAGGTGCGATGCTTTGTTTCATGTTATATTAGTTGAACCAATCAAATAAAGCACCTCCCAGAAGGAAGTTATTGCCTTATTAACTTCTATACAGTAATAAATTGTGCATTCTCTCTCTTTTTTCCAAATATAGAACAACAATCAATCAATTATAGGTATGCTTTAACTGTTTGCTGCTTCTAGATTTATTTGCATGCATTAATCAGAACTTTTGACGTGATTCCTTATTTCATGTTATACTGGCAGAGCCAATCAGACTAAGCAACTTCCAGAAGGAAATCCCTGCCCTTATTCACAGCAATAAATCATGTGTTCTCTGTCTCTCTGCAGTTTTCATATCAAATTAATTAATTTCTCCTCTTATGATAGTTCCATATAAGATATTTTATAATTTGCTTTTGGATCTTTTGGCTTTTGAGGATTATTTTGGTTGTTTTATGACTCCATACCACATTGGGCAATTGATTAGTTGAAACTGTTGAGTCACCTCCTCTTCTAAAAGATTAAGATCGATGGTACACTCTGCATTCACATGCACACTTTCTATGTTTCTTCCCTCCCCCCCCATCGTGGTGTTTTGGGGCCACTTTGTTACCATGTCCAACCATCGGCATTTAAAAGTTTAAGTTAATAGAAAAGACTATATTTATACCTTTTACCGAAAACAAGAAAACAAGAATTTCAAATGAATTGCCTGATTATGGTGATGTTGTATTCTGATTATGGTTGTTACTATCATGATTACTAGAATCTCAAATGCTCCTCATTATTCTAATGGTAGCTGATGTTATTACTTAGTGATTCTATTGATCTTTCTAGGAGTGTGAAAAACTTCATATTTATGCTAACAAAGTTTAAAAGAGAATAAAAATGAAAAAGGGGTCTGCTGTTTCACTCTAATTGAATTCATATGTCTTGAATCAACTCCATGAAACATGAAGAATAATTCATAGAATTGCTATTTCTGTAAGATCAGATAGCTTTTATTATTTGTGAAACTTGTGATGTTTACATTGTATAATTTGACATTCAAATTTTGTGCATTAAAAAATTAGAATGCAACTAAAATTAGCGTTGTTTGTGTTTATTAGAGATAACAATAATAGGGGAATGCTATCGAGGAAGGTACCAATATCTCCATCAAAGATCCATCCATATAGGTTCACCATTATTTCCTACCTTATTGCCTTGGTTCTCTTTTTGAGATTTCGGTTCAGTCATCCTGTCAATAACGCATATGGGCTTTGGGTGGCTTCGGTGTTCTCTGAAGCGTGGTTATCTGTATTCTCTTTCCTGGATAAGCTCACTAAGTGGCAACCAGTGAACAGGGAAACATATCCTGAGCAGTTGTGTATGAGGTAAAAGAAATTTTATCCATTCTGCGATATAAGTCATCCATGCTCCTTCCAATTTCCAATATTAAAAAAAAAAAAAAATTGTGCATTACTCTTGGGTTTTTTTTTTTTTTTTTTCATTTTTTTTAAAAAGGAAAATTATATTCTAGTGTTTGTTTTTTTTTTTTTGGAAACTGTTCTTATCTCGAGATGG
Source organism: Marsdenia floribunda (assembly GCA_035583425.1). Classification (NCBI taxonomy): domain Eukaryota; kingdom Viridiplantae; phylum Streptophyta; class Magnoliopsida; order Gentianales; family Apocynaceae; genus Marsdenia; species Marsdenia floribunda. The sequence continues at coordinate 10,630,483 of JAXGGT010000169.1, read as the reverse complement.
CTGATGAATTTAAAAGATCAGTTCTCTACTGCTCTAGAGATAATTGGCGAAGGATCACTTAATTAACTTGAGTGGTTGAACCTCTCATATTTTTCCTGATAATACAGTTCAAGGCCAACTTTTCTTAGCAGTTGACTCTTTCTTTTATATAACCTGATGATCTGTAGCACTGAAAGTCTTGAGCATCTACAATCTTTCAGGTACAATGAACCTGGGAAGCCAAGTTCTCTGCCTTGTGTTGATGTCTTTATATGTATTGCAGACTGCCAGAACATGTCTCCCCTTGTTATGTCAAATACCATTCTTTCTATACTTTCTGTTGATTACCCTGCCGAGAAAGTTTCTTGCTATATTTCTGATGATGGTGCTTCCTTGCTAACACTCAAAACTCTGACTGAGACCACTGAATTTGCAAGGAGATGGGTGCCATTTTGTAAGAAATTTAACATTGAACCTCGGGCTCCTGAAAGTTATTTCTCTAAGAAGGTTGACTCTGCAAGATTCAGTATATATCCAACATTTCCTAAAGAAAGAAGGTTAATAAAGGTGCTATTCTTATATCCAAGATCTGCATTTTATACTTTGCTTGAAATCCTACCACAAGGGGGAGTCAAATGATTGATTTCTTTGCTTCTACATTTCATCCTTTACCTTACCAGCTTTCTATTGATTTTCGCTGAATATGGCATGGTTTGAATGTTTTACTCCCTTCAGCCAAATCTCAACATCTACATTTCCCTTTTTATTTTGTATAACTTTCCTCCTTTTTATTTTGTATAACTTTCCTACAATAAATGCTCTAATTTAAAGAAACTAATAATCTAACACATGGATTCCAAATGATACAGATAATGTGGTAACATACCTATGGTATTAATTTATTTGTCATATACAATAAATGGAAAATATATTATTATTTTCTTGGTTTCTTATTTTCATTTTGCTGCAGAGAAAATATGAAGAATTTAAAGGTCATATCAGCGATATTGTTGCTACATTCCAAAATGTACCTCCTGAGGGTTGGATGATGAAGGATGGCACACCATGGCCGGGAAATGATGTTAGAAATCACCCTAGCATGATCAAGGTATTATCTCAGTGCTCAGGTATTTTTACTTAATTTTATCACATTCTTTTTTGGGACCAACAATTTTCTATTTCAGATAATTATTGGCCATGGTGATCCTGCTAACTATGATAATGAGAGTTTGCCACAATTAGTTTATGTGGCTAGGGAAAGACAACCTGGTTTCCAGCACAATGATAAGCCGGGTGCTCTAAATGCTCTGGTATAGGTTGAGGTTCTGAACTATTTATTTGATGTAGATGTCTAGCAAGAAGGTCTCACCTTTTAAGTTTCAGGTTCGCATATCAGCACTCCTCTCAAATGGAGTTTATATTCTAAATCTAGACTGCAACCATTACATTAACAATAGCAAAATTTTCCTTGAGGCAATGTGCTTTATGATGGATCCCAGTAATGATAAGATATGCTTTGTTCAGTTTCCTCAACAATTTGACTGCATTGGTGCACATGATCAACGTCCAAACCAGAAAACAGTTTTCTATGATGTGAGTTGTTCCATTTGAAGATATATATTGCATGAGGTTGTGAATTTTAAGCAGATGCTTGCATGCATAGATGTTACAGCGTGATGCTTGAATACAGTAAATTATCATCCATCTTATAGTTTTCAATCACTTGAGAACTTATTGAAACAGCTTGTCCTACTGGTGGGACAGTTGATGCTCAAGACACAAGCTTCGAGTTCCACACTGGGCTAATGCCTTTGTTTTCCCCCTTCCCTCCTTGTATTCACCCTGTCCTCCCCTTCTAAAAATGTAAAAGAATCACTTGAGAGCTTGTTAATGACTGGCAAGATGTGTTCTAAGCTGGTCCAGGACTCTGATGCTTGCTCCATTTAACCCTCAAAACTTGCAGCAAGCCTAGTCTTTGTTTGAATATTTCTAGTCTCTTGATCAATGCTTACTGTTTCACCAATGCTGCTTTAACGTTCTTTAGGAAATTTCAATGGATTGACTCATATGCCATATTATTGGTTGGCTGGCATTGTAAGAAGCATATATGTAAGGAATACTTGGTCAACTGATTTTTTAGAATCAAAGCATTTACTGTTTGCTAAAAGTATCCTTCATGCTGTTGAAGTCTAATTTATTTAACCAAACATAGCTAGTTATTGACCTTATTTGAATAACATTGCTTAGGGCTCATTCTAGTAATCAACCTTGTCTGGGGCATATTTAAACTCATTGGAAGATTTTAAAGGGTTTAGTGCTGGAAAGTACCTTTATAGCATTAGAAACTTAGTGGAAAGTACCTTTATAGCACTGGAAACTTAGTGCTATCTGATCATTTACTCCTTTCCTCCAAAGTGCAACCAAACTAATGTTTCCTGCATGCTGACTGGAGGAGAAAAGCTTGAAGCAATAGATTCTCTCAACATTCCTTCTTTAGCCCATATGTCCTAGAGTTGAAAAGCAGACTTGGCAATGTTGCTTGAAATGATAGTTTTATGAGTTACTTGGATGCCTTTGTTATGTTTGGTAATGAAATTTATTTCACAGTATCTGATTCTATTTACTCTGTTTTATTGGGAAAATCTTGAAGTTCTTGAAATCCCCTTCTAGTTGGATCAGGACTTCTTTAAAATCTTGGATAAAATCTCCCAATTTGATAAGGAGTCTTGGGATTTGTCCCCTATCCAATTTTAACCGCTCCCTCCTTTAGAACATCATCTCCAATTGAATTCAGACTTTATTCTTTAGAAAAAGCTAATTTATCCCTACAAAACACAAACATGTAATCAAGCTCAAAAATAAATATAAAAGGAATAAAAACATGGGAAATTGATATAAAATATATGTAATTTATGCACGCTGCCCCTCAACCTAGAACCTGAACAATAGATAGTTCAAACTAATAATATCCATATGCATTTCAGAATTCAGTCACCTGTTTCAGTAGCTCTGAGACAATGGACATAGCTTGAACCATGCTAAAAATCTTGGTTAACGTTTATCAAGGTTCAACTTTTCTTTGGCCTTCTTAGCAGCTTTTTCTCGTGGATTTCTGAGTTTCACAATCCTTTAATGTTGTAGGCTACCTTGAAATGTCTTGACGGGATACAAGGGCCAACAAATGTGGGCACGTGTTGTTTCTTCTTCAGACAAGCTTTATATGGTTATCATCCTCCTTTTGATCCAAAAATGTTCTGTGGAAGTTGTACATCCAGAAAGAGGGGTTCAACTGGTGATGGGGATGTTTATTCCTCTCAACTGAGTTCTTTTCAAGGCAGGCCTAGTTCATCAGTTGAAGAAATTAATAAATTTGAAAGAAAAAGTTCTTTGAGCATGGGGAATTGTTCTGGACTCTCACCAATTTCGACTGCATCAAACCTTGCTAGTGATGATAGGTTCTCTTGGTCTATAAGTACTGATGAGATATTAAGAGAGGCAATTCAAGTAATCAGTTGTGACTATGAAGACAACACTGCTTGGGGGAAAGAGGTAATCCATCCAACTCTCCTTGTTGAGTTCTTGCTGTTGATATTTATTTTACTTAACTAAATTATGAGTGTACTTTATGCAAGTTGCTTCTTTCTTGTTAGACATACGCCCATAGATCTTGCCTACCATGTCCCTCATAAACATTATGTCATCTTGTTCTATCAGCCCATTCACAATACTAACTGCTTCCTCTAGAGCTATGTCAGTCCTTCAGGAATGGCATGTAAAGTTTCCAGTATATAGTTCCAGATTTCATGCAGATGGTCTCTTAATCAACCAAACTCATAATCCAATTTTTTTTGGTTGAACAATTCCAAATAAGATACCTAAAATCTCTAAAGGTATGTGTAATTTCAGCTCTAAACAAACCAGTATTATGTCTGAAACAATAATTTCAGCTCTAAACAAACCAATATTATGTCTCAAAAAATAGGCTAAAAGTAACCGTCAAGTTTGTTGTTTAGGAACTGTCATTGATTTAGTTCCCCAGTTAGCAGGTTAAAATGGAAAAGATTAGGATGCCCATTCCTATGCATTAAAATCACCATGAATGTACTTAGATTCATTTGGATCGCGTTTCTGCTGCGTAGGACTTCTTTTTCCTAAGAACATGCTATGTGCAAAGTATTATCAATGATTCCGATCCTTGAAAATCTCGTTTATTTACAGTCTATAATATTCTGGTATTATAGGTTGGTTGGATATATGGGTTTCAGGCCAGTGATTTACTGACAGGATTAAAGATGCATGCTTGTGGCTGGAGGTCTGTGTATTATATGCCAGTTTGTTCTGCATTCAGAGTATATACTTCTGTTAATCTCACCCACCAACTTAGGGATGTGCTTTTGTCAGCTATTGGTTCAGTTGAAACTCTTTTTAGCAAGCATTGCCCAATCTGGTATGGCTATGGTGGCCGGCTGAAGTTATTGGAGAGAGTTGCTTACATAAATGCCACAATTTATCCTTTTACATCTATCCCATTGCTTATTTACAGTGCACTTCCTGCAATGTGCCTTTTTAGTGGAAAGTTCATTATGCCGGTAAGAACTCTGCTTCACCATTTGTGCATATAAATTTTTTTTTTTTTTTTTTCCTTTTTGTTTGTGAGTATTTGTGAATGGTAGTATTATTGATTTCATTAGACAACTAATTGAGACAATAGTATAACTAGTCCTTAGTCCATATATAGTTCTATTTTATTTGTTTGACAATTTCTCAAGGTACTCTTGGAACTTTTAAGATTTTTGAAATCTTTAAAGAGGAAGACACATATATAAATATATATATCGACTTTAATTTTGGAGGGATGACTTATCACACTTTTATTTTTACTGACAATATAAAGATGACTGATAATTTATCATAGGTGAGAGGTCATAATACTAAGTAAAAGTAAAGAGTGCAAAGTATAAATGTGATTACTCCTTGTATATATATTCTTGACTCCAGGCTATGCATCCATCGTAGTACCAAGTAATCCCCATGAGGATCTAATCAAGTACTAAAATAGTATAGCAACACGGCTGTTACAAGGATTTTAACCATGCTGATGTCTTCGGTCCTTGAAATTCCAAAACTGAACACAGGCAGAAGCAGACCAATATTCTTAGTTGCTTTCTACCTTGAACAATTAACTTCCAGATGTACCTGTGTAATCAGGTCGTACCAAATTGACCTTTTGCAATCAAATTAGATAGGAGCTACTATATAACACAATCCACATGTCGTGTTTGTGGGGAACATTGTTGGCAGTTTAAGCTAGTAGATAGGTGGAAATTTTGTATTCTTTTGCTTTCTCCTCTTTTTTTTTTTTTTTTTTTTTCCAATTGCAAACAGGCTGCAGAAAGAATTATAGATATCAAGACATATTGACAAGATTTTTGGCCATTTAGGAACAAAATTCTAGGTGAAATGTTGCGTCACCCTTTTCATGGTGGAAGAAAGATAGTAAAATGGAACACTAACAATTTAATCATATTTTCATAGAGTCCATTTAAAGACAATTAGTCCATTGCCCATCTTCGCATATTTACCTTTTGGCAAGTACAGAATAATGCATTTCTACCTTTTATTTACTGATTGTGCAGAACTATTACATGCCTCTTTACATAACTCCGAATTTTGCATTGCATCACACTCTCTTCCTTGCTGTAAATAAAATATGTTAAAAAAGACTTAGGAACCAATTTTCATTCAATGACCATCTAGTTACATTTTGTCTCTTGCAGAAAAGGCCTTGAACAAATTTAAGCAGTTATGAGCTTTCCATTCCGTTTCCTCCGGCTGATACAAAAAAAAAGGAAAAAAAAAAAAGAACGGTGTAACTTTTGTTAATAATTGAACATGGATTCAACTAGTGAATGAAACTGCTGCTACTTGCTCGAAACTTCCTAGTTTTACATTCTACTTTGTTCAGTTTAGACATTTAGGACTTCATCCTAATTAATTAATGGTATCTTGGTTTTAGCTTCTGTTGAAAAATTGATCACCTACATTATTGAGATACTGCAATATTTTATACTAGATTTTCATGTTCATCCTCACCGGCATTTTCTTACCATCCAACTCTTCTCGTAGATTACCTATCAGGCTACTGGATGGCTCATTCTGGTTCTGTTTGCATTCATGCTTAATGGACTATCTGAGATTCGATGGAGTGGTGTCAGCATCAAAGAATGCTGGAGAAACCAACAGTTTTGGCTTATTGCAGGGTTGTCATCCCATCTCTGTGCTATTACCAAGGCATGTGGTAGCATGATACTATGTTGTAAAAGTAGTCGATCCACAAGGTTAACGATGACATTAGGGGATAATTTGGAGTTTTATGCATTGAAATCTTCACTTCTACTCTTATTGCCAACGACACTGGTTCTCATTAACTTGTTGGCGATGCTTGTTGGTATATTTTCAGTTACTGCCCACGGCTATGGATCTTTGGGACAACTAGTTGTAAATCTCTTCTATGCGATAGGTATAGTTGTTCATTTGCATCCATTCTTGAAGGGGTTTTTACATCGTAAACAGATCCCAGTTTTAGTGCTTCTATGGTCTCTTCTTATAGCAATTATGCTTTCTGTTCTGTGGCTTCAGCTTGATCCATTTACAATTAGATTCAAGGGTCCTGATGTCCTAGATTGTGGAATAGAATGCTAATTAAGGATTATACTATCGGTCTTGACACTGCCACTACATTCACAGTGAGACCTAAATGCAGGAGCCTCCTTGAATGGTACGAGACCAGGGATCGACCTGGTTTTATACTTATGGAATTTCAGAATATTCTGCCAAGATTCCACCGTCTTTTCCATGAGAGTATATACAGCATATGCCAATCTATGGGCCTGCTTTAAATATTGCAGTTGGTGGTTGGTTTATTTCTTCTGAAAGGTCCGCCTAAAATCATTCTAAAGTTCAGGCTCTTGACTTGCACTAGTGTTAAAGTTCAGGCTGGCTTAATTCGATTTTGCTAAAGAAATCTGTCAAGCAACTTTAGATAGTCTCATCTTCCCTTTTTTCCCTAGTTACGCACTGCTGAATAATTGAAACCCTAGATTGGGTACCTTGTTTGGTTCAGCCTACCATTCCTTCGTGCATGCTCTAAGGGTCCAATGGCACGGGTAATTTGGAGCATGCGATTGCCGCAGGACACCACATTTAATTACAAGGGGCAGTTTTTAATATTTTGACCGTATGGCAAATAAAAGGCAATAGATTGACACCAAGACATTGTTTTTTGTCCATGATCCTTTATGGAGTCGTCTGATTGCCGAACTGACTTATATGTTTATTTTTAGGTTCATTAATCTTAATCAGGTTCCATACCCTGTCCTCCCCTCACTCCAAAAAATAACCAAATAAGTAAAAGGAAGGTTAACATAAAAAGTTTCTCTCACAACCCTAAATCTGGTAGCTCTTGCCAAAAGGCGCAATCAAGATAGATATTGTTATTTCACACAGAAATGAGTCATTTTATTGGTAATTGTCACATTTTAAAAAAATCCTATAAAAATCACAATTAAATAAGAATATTTGAAAGAGATTATTATAAGAGAGACTTTTGAAAGTCCTCCCATACCCTTTCATCAAATGAATCTTTATATGGGTAACAATCCTAGGTGATTGACGTTATTGTTGTGAACCTTTCTCTCATCCACATACTTGACAAAAGACTTCAAGTTAACACTAAATTTTATAGTTAATAGTTATATTTCTTTAATCCTTTTTAATCATTACTAATTGTTAGGTCAAACATATATATATATATATATATTTATATAAGAAGCTCTACCAATATTCTTTATTATAAAACCTTCAAGAAGATGGACTCTTCCATTCCAAGATGAAACATCAATAAATCGTCCTTGCTGGCTTTTTTTTGTGCCACTACTTACACCATGGCACCATCTCTTTAATGACCATATGTGGATTCCTCAAATGCCCTTGTGAGAGAGCAATGGAGTTCTTGGTAGAATTTCACCCTCAGAACCTACAACATTATGTTGGAGAGAACGTCACCATAAGATGATAATGGAGACATCCAAAGGACCTTATACCATCCAATGGACCTCCAAACAATTCAAAACTTACTACCATACTTCTTTCACCACAAGTAGGCAATTAGATGAATTCGAACCCCAAAGCCACATGCCTCGAAGAACCTGACTCTAGTCAAGAGGAACTACTCTATGATTTAAAAGAATTTAAAGTGGACGGCATACCTAATAGAAAGTTATCCATAGGTAAGTAAACCCTTCGATTTGGAGAAAGCCCTTTTCCAACGACTTCAAGCATAAAATACCCATAGACAATTAATAGCATAATTAGGGAACTGAATCACAAAATTTTCTTTTTTACAATTGAGAATAACCTTAATTTATAGCTGGTAAATATGAAAGTCACAAAAGCCCTTGACTTGGCATAGAGTTTGCAGGCTTGATTCAAGTCAAATTTGGATTAATCAATGACTATAAATATCAAATGATTTATGAAAAATATGAGTCACATCTCTAAAAAAAAATTTATAATTTTTTTTTAATTAATAATTTATAGTTAATATTTATTAAGTATTTTTATATTTTTATACTAATTGATCTTTTATCTATTTTTAATTTTACAAATTGGTCAATATTCGACCACGTTTTAGCATATAAGTGGTATACTCATGAAGCTTAAATTGTATTTTGTCACTTTAAATCATTCCCACTTTAAATTTTAACTAAAAGAAAGGAAAAAAAGGGCTAATTGAATTACAAATAGGGCGGATATGCATTTAATATATTTTATATATATATATATATAACATGAAATAATAAAAAGGTTGTATAAATTTAATGAGTGTGTCAATTGTATATTAAAGTGACCCAATATTAGTTAATTTTGATCATAAAAATCAATTTGTAAAATTGAAAATGGATAAAGAATCAATTGTATAAAATTAAAATTTTAGAATCAATCCAAAAATACGTAAATAATTAAGTTAATGAAGTGAAGAATTTTTCTTCTAAAAATTATTAATTAAAAAAGAATTTATGGGGAAAAAATGCTAATGTTTATCGATTTTATAAGTTCGACAGTGAAAAAAGAGGTTATTGATTAAAATGATTTTTTTTATCATCACACAGTAAATGGTCTAATTTTTAAAATTTGTGTAAAACTGACTTTAATGCATCACATATGCAATATAGAAATCGCATCGCAAAATGGTAGTGCGATATAAATAGTAATTTTCCCTCATTTTTGCTCTATAATTATATTTTATATCCCTAATAATTTTTAATCTCTCTCAATCAGTTATTAAACTAATAAGTTTTGGATTTATTTTTAAAAATATGAAAAATGCTTAAAATATATTGATTTTTTTTAATAATCGAAGAAAAATTACTTTATTAAAATTTAAATAGTGATATATTTGGACTAATATTTGATTATAGAAAAAATACACATAAGATGAGTTTTGAGTATAATTTTTATACTTGTTCAAATTAAATATTCAAGGTTAGAGTTTTACATCTAAATTAGGATTTTAGGATTAAAATTTGGAATTTACATTTAAAATATAAAATTACACATAAATTTATTCAAAACACATAAACTCTAAGATTATTTAAAATACATAAACTCCCTAGGTTCATTAAAAGTACATAAATTATAAGTTAATTGAAAATACATAAATAATATAATGTTTGTATGAAGAAAGAATAAAAATAATACAATGAAACTATTCAATTTGCATTTGTTCTTGAAATGTTAGGACTTGTCATTCTATTGTGTCCTGATCTTGAGCATCCATAGAACAATGATGTCTAGTATCTCTTGAAGCTTCAACTCATAATGTCACGACCCAAAACTTAACGTGACACGCCATGCATTAAGATTAAGAGACTCAACAGGTAAGACAACATAAATGTTCTATAAACTCAATGTCCAAAAAAAAAAAAAAAAAAAAAGAGAATCCTCAACAAAAAATTATATTGTCTCCAATCAACAATGCAACCCAAATTAGAGTCAAAGATTACAATTGAAAATCCAAATAACTGTAAATAACTTAAAACATAAAGTCTACAAATCCAACAATGAAAAAAAAACTATTGACTCCCTATCACGAGTCTTATTCAATTCTTGAACTATAACTCCTTAGTAAAAACTTGCAAAACATGAATAAATAACATGATGAGCTATGAAGTCCAGTAAGTAATTTCAATTCTCCCCTCAAGAATAAATGGTTTGGAAAATCTTTCCTCAATAATCTATATAAAAATATTATCATGACAAAATGATAAATGTGAAAACATATTAGTCATAAAATCCCGTAACATAAATCAAAACATACATAAGACATATCCATTACAATAAATGTGGCTCAGTAAGTCTTAAATATGTCTCTACTGGATATCCAGTCCAACTCCATCCCAGTTAGGTGGGCCATAAGATGAACATGATCAACATATGTCTTGTCTACTCACCGACAGATAGGTGTAACAAGAACTAGTCCTCTAGGCTTATTAAGACAAATAAGAGCCAACACCATGTAAAAACACGTGTCTCAAAACATATTTACGTGAATAACATTCAAAATAAAATCAATTATTAATAAAAAATATACTCCTTTCCAAACACAAAATCATAAAAATAATTCTCATCCTCTTCAGAAAAAGGAAAGTTAGAATCACTTACCTCTACCAAGTGACTAACTCAAATAATCCTGGTCCCAAGAAGTGTCACCTAAATAATAATTCATATCCAAACTAGTCATTAAAAGACTTAATCTGAAAATATTTTATGAGCCTAAAAAATTAAATATCTGACTTATTCTATACTACAAATATCCTAACTAAAATTAATTAACTAAATAGTATGTCATAACGACTTGAATAGTTTTAGAAAATTAAACAATCATGAAATTATTTTAAATACATAAAATATAACTATATAAAATATCAAAAATATAATTATTATAATTTCTAAAAATTATAAATATCTATATATAAGTTTAGTGTTTATATAATATGTATATAGATAAGGATAGTATATATATATACACACATACACATATAATTACTGTATATATCCTTCCATAAAAATAAAATAGTATACTTAATAAATTAGGCCATATAGCTTAACATATATATATATGAACATAAGAATATATTCTGCATATATATAAGCATTATAACTATAATATATATATATATATATATATACATACTACTTTTAGTTCTTTTGAAAGTTGAAAAAAAGTGCAGGCTTAACCATATATATATACTTAAACATGTATCAAAACAAAAAGTACCTCTGCCACCCCATCGATTCCTTCCTTAAATTTCAATTTCAATTTTTTTTTTTTTTGTTCCCAGAAACTACAGTACACACGCATACACACACACACACCTACAGATGTATAATCACAACGAACCATATACATATATATTCATGAATCGTTAAATTAATAAATTAATTAAATCCTAATGTAATTCAATTTCTTAAATCTAATTTAATTTTAGCAGATCATAAATATACTATCTCAAATCAGATTATCACCAAATTCTATTTTACCTTAATTATCAAATACTTAAACTAAACTAATTAAAGAAAACTAAATCTTGCATACATAGGAATTAACCTTGGTTGTGGGGAACTTGTTCGGAACTAGCAAAATTGGATCTTCTTCATCAACGTTGTCTGGCAGTTGGCTTTGGCAATTTCGTTTTATCAGAGACGAAGAACGAAATCAGGGTTGGGATCTATTATTTAATGGGTTTAATAATAAATATAATTTATTAATTATAAGGAGTGGTCTTTCATAATTTGTAATATCTTAAAATAACCCCAAAAGTTAATTATCTCATATATATACCCCTTAATAAACTCTCGTGTATTATATTCTACCCTCCTTAAGAAAAGTTTCGTCCTCGAAACTTTTTTACCTGATTCTTCAAATAGGTGAGGATATTTATTGTGTATACCTGATTCTTCAAATAGGTAAGGATATTTATTGTGCATCTCCTCCTCCAATTCCCATGTAGCTTCCCTCTTGGTATGGTTTGTCCATTGTACTTTCACATACGGAATAGTCCTTCTCCTCAAGACTTGGTCCTTACGGTCAACTATCTTCAGTAGCCTTTCTTCATAAGCTAAATCCTCTCGACCCCTCAATGGTTCATAACTCAAAACATGGCTTGGGTCAGAAACATACTTGTGAAGCTGTGATACATGAAATACATTATGAACTCGTGACAGATCTAGTGGTAATGCCAACTGGTATGCTAATTCTTCAACTCTCTTTAATATTTCAAATAGTTCAACGTATCTAGACTCAACTTTCTTACCAAACCTAATCATGCCCTTGGTAGATGATACTCTGAGATATACTTTCTCACCCATTTGAAACTCTAGCAGCCTCCTTTTCGCATCTACCCAACTTTTCTGGCTATCCTGAGCTACCTTCAACATTTCTTTGATTACTGCAATCTTCTCCATGGTTAGTTGGACAATTTCTGGACCAGAGATGAGTTTTTCTCCAATCTCATCCCAATATAATGGGACCTACATTTTCTTCCATACAGAGCCTCAAAAGGTGGCATCCCAATACTGCTGTGATAACTATTATTGTATGCAAACTAGATCAAAGTGACATGATCTTCCCAACTACCCTTAAAATCTATCACACAAGCTCTAAGCATGTCCTCAAGTGTCTGAATCGTCCTCTCTGACTGTCCATCAGTCTAGGGTGAAAAGTTGTGCTAAGTCTTACTGTAGTCCCCATAACTTGTTGGTATGTCTCCTAAAATCTCGGTACAAATCTCGGATCTCGATCTGACACTATGCTTACTGGAACACCATGTAACTTAACAATATTATCCACATACATCTTAGTCATCTATTCCAAGGAAGTGATAGTCTTCATTGGTAGAAAATGCGCAGTCTTTGTGAGTCTGTCCATAATCACCCATATACAGTCATTCATACGATTTGACTTAGGTAATCTCACAACAAAATCTATGACAATAGGTTCCCATTTCTAGACTAGAATCTCCAAAGGCTTCAACAAACCACCAGGTCTTTGGTGTTCAGCCTTGACTTGTTGGCAAACTAAACACCTCGCAACAAAATCAGCAACTGATCTTTTAAATCCACTCCACCAAAATTTCTGCTTCATATCTTGATACATCTTAGTACTTCCTGGATGAATCGAGTACTTGGTGTTATGAGCTTCTCGTAGAACTTCTTGTCTCATATCTGAGTTGTTAGGAACACATAATCGTCCTCGATACCATAAGCTTCCATCCCCATGGATATGGTATCCAGTATCTTCCTCATTCATTGTTCTATCCTTTATTATAATCAACTCCTCATCTTCATCTTGCCCATCTTAATAAATTAGGCCTATAAAATTAGGCCATATAGCTTAACATATATATATAAACGTAAGAATATATTCTGCATATATATAAGCATTATAACTATAATATATATATATATACATACTGCTTTCAGTTCTTTTGAAAGTTGAAAAAAAGTGTAGGCTTAACCATATATATACACTTAAACATGTATCCAAACAAAAAGTACCTCTGCCACCCCATCGATTCCTTCCTTAAATTTCAATTTCAATTTTTTTTTTTTTTTGTTCCCAGAAACTACAGTACACACGCATACGCACACACATCTACATATGTATAATCACGGCAAACCATATACATATATATTCATGAATCGTTAAATTAATAAATTAATTAAATCCTAATGAAATTCAATTTCTTAAACCTAATTTAATTTCAGCGGATCATAAATATACTATCTCAAATCAGATTATCACCAAATTCTATTTTACCTTAATTATCAAATATTTAAACTAAACTAATTAAAGAAAACTAAATCTTACATACATAGGAACTAACTTTGATTGTGGGGAACTTGTTCGAGACTAGCAAAACTAGATCTTCTTCCTCAACGTTGTCTGGCAGTTGGCTTTGACAGTTTCGTTTTATTAGAGACGAAGAACAAAGTCAGGGTTAGGATCTATTATTTAATGGATTTAATAATAAATATAATTTATTAATTATAAGGAGTGATCCTTCATAATTTGTAATATCTTAAAATAACCCCAAAAGTTAATTATCATATATATATATATATATATATATATATATATATATATATATATGTACCCCTTAATAAAGTCTTGGGTATTACACATGATTTATCACTTGCAACTGGATAAAGATTAACCTCATAAGTCATCTTATAATTTTGTTTTTAATATATATTTAAAACAAATATTATTGGATCCAAACCTTTATGTCGATATACTGTAAAAACATGGGAGCAAAGAAAGTCAAAAAACCATTTATAATAATATTTACACAATAAAATTTTAGTGATCAATCATGGGTTTTATATATTTTCAATAATTTTAGAGATTATGTGCTTTGAACGAATTTATATGTAATTTTATATTTTAAATCTAAATTTCAATTTTTAATCCTAAAATATTAATTTTAGATATAAAACTTTAATCTTAAATTTTTAATTTGAATAAGTATAAAAAATTATATTCAAAACTTATCTTAATCGTACTTTTTTTATAATTAAATATTAATCTAAATATATCACTATTAAAATTTTAATAAAATAAATTTATTTTCGATTATAAAAGAAAACAAATCATCCATACATTCTAAGTATTTTATTATATTGTAAAAAGTAAATTCAAAATTTATTAATTTAATGACATATTAAAAAATTATTAGGATATAGAATATAACTATAGAGCAAAAATAAAGAAAAATTACTATTCAACCTACATATCACACATATACAATATAAACTCATCTTTCTCTCCTTCTTTATCCCCGTTCTCTCTCTAGAGTAGAATGCTCCCTCTTCTCTCTAAAAGAGAGGGTTTTCTCACTAGTTCATCTAGGTAGCTCTGAAACTGCTTGTCGCCGGCGTCCCCCCATACTCCTACCCTCCCTTACCCCTTCCTTTTCCTCTCTGCCACTCCTCCCTCGCGCCACCTCATCTTTTCCCTCCCCCACTATGGACTCACCCACCGACAATGAATGCTTACTCCTAAGCATTAATGACACACAAGCCACAAATCTCAATGAACTCACACTTGTGGGTCGGTTGCTCACACAGAGGAAAATAAATCAACAAGCAATTAAGACGGTTCTCTCCACCGCATGGAATTTGGGGCCAAATTTGGACTTCAAACCCCTTGACCTCAACACCTTCACATGCTCATTCCGCCACCTCAAAGACAGGGACAAAATCCAAGAA
>JAXGGT010000169.1:10594444-10615074 GCA_035583425.1 Marsdenia floribunda | reverse complement strand
ATATACAATATAAACTCTTTATTGCACTCATATTTTATATTATAATTATTTTATATTTTTATTTATTTTTTTTATAATTATTTTTTTTTGTATCGTGTATAAGATGTGCGAATGCAATTTCTATATTACTTATATAATATGTCGTCACAGTTATTTTTATAAAAAATTAAGTCATTCACGGCGAACTAATCATAAAAAAGAGGGTTATATTTTAATTAGTAACCCGTGAAAAAAGGGGAGTATGATATGCTTACTGCTACCGAAGAGGGCTGTGCCTGTGGATTGTAGAATAAAAAAAAAAAGTTGGGGATTTGGGATGAGGGCTCTTTCGGAGGTTTATCTGGTAGGCAATCATCTTATTTTGTTTTCTTAGGGCAGGATGACGAACGATTCTCGTGAGGTAAAAGAGGAAGAGGAGGAGATATTGAGAGTGAGGGAGTTTCTGGGGAAAGAAGTGGATGGCTGGGACGATCCGGTGAAAGCAACGGCGTGGTTCAAGGGCTTCAGCGGGCAGAGGTGTGATTGGGAGGCCCGCTACCTCTTCTGGAGGGAACTCATCCTCAACCTTGCTCGACATCTCGGCACCTTTATCATCCGTCCTTCCCGCCTGAAGAATATCTGGTTCCGTCGGGATGGCGCCCTGTCCCCCTTGTGCATCGACCGCGTTCTCGTATGTCATTGTCTGCAAGATGAGATATCCCTATCCCCACATCCTGTTCCTCGCAAGCTATGCCTATTGTAATTGTGCTCGTTCATTTCAGCGTGAAATGCATAATACTGGCGACCTACTGCTGAGTAGTGATCTCGCGGACCCAAGAAGAAGTGGGCGATTGTCTTTCATTCTGAAGAAAGCATTACATGTCCTGGGTTTCTCCAGACCATCCCCCGTATATCTTACCGAAGATTATTACATACTTTCGATGCTTTTAAAGGTGGGCCATCTTTTCTCGAGAAATCTGGATAGTGAGCTTATGTGCGTTTCTCCTTAATATTTGCTGACAGTACAGTTAGTTGCGTTGCTTTCCTTCATTTGGCGTTGTAATATGGCTATTCAAAATGTATGCTATTCCAGCAAGTCCGTTTATATTTTGCCTCGAGATTTGTAGGAAAAAGCTCTCGAAGTTCTCAAACATATATCTGAAAATCATTGGACATCTTCGTGTGTTATAACGATGGCTAATTTCTTGGCAATATGTGGAGGGGAGGAGGAATCTTCTGCAGTCTTGAGTTACTTGTGGGGTTGCGGAAAAGCAACATATTTAGCTGTTAACAAGAAGGATGTTATAGTAGAGGTAATCTCAAGGTGACCGTCCGCCATCTATATCAATGGGAAGTGAGTTCTTTAAAGGCTTAATTGATTTCTGCATACTTCTTAACCTAATTTGTTTTTATCAGAGAAGCGAATTGCATTCTTCTCTAGAGCTATTATGATTTGTTATGCTGCTTACTCAGATAATAATGTTTCTACATTTTTGTACTGACAGTGGATTGCAACTGATGAATCAGTATTTTGCTCAATAGCTGCATCTAATACTTCTACTATCATATTTTCTTTTCCTTTTCCGTGTGTGTCAAGGAGGATCGTCGTTACTTCTATTATTGTTTTTAAAAAGTAATAGGAGAAAATAGAAGACCTGTCTTTCACTTTATTCAGGCAGCAGAAAATAGCCACCTAATCAGAACCTAAGGCAATACGGTATCATTATTTTCAAATTAGAAGATTGTAATTCAAATCCTGGAACTATATCCTGGTAGGAATTTGTCCTTTATAGTATCAATATCATATCACCAAAGGGAGGAAAAAAATAAAAACTCTTTTTTGGGTTTCTCTCTCTATTAGGGTTTGTTTGGATTATTATGTCCAACAAGTTGTCAGTTCTGAAACTTTCACTAATTGAGAAACCCAGGCAATGAAGTCCATTTTCTTTTATTGGATGGTTTCATGGTTCCTCCTCTAGATGACTGTTATTTATTGGGTTTTGTGACTAGAGAAAATCAACTTTGATGAGGTCTTATCAAATAGGAAATCACCAATCTTGAACATCATGTTAAATTACTTATATATCACAACATAGTTTGCAGGTATTTGCTTATAAATTATTACTAGATGCCGGCATTCATGAAGAAACACGCTCTTCTTCCGAGAATACCTCGTGTAATCTGAGAATATAAACTTTTTACATGCAGGGAGTGAAAGTCTCTCTTTCTGCGGCTGCAGTTTCTGGTGCCACAAGTTT
The DNA here is from genome assembly GCA_035583425.1 of Marsdenia floribunda. Lineage (NCBI taxonomy): Eukaryota > Viridiplantae > Streptophyta > Magnoliopsida > Gentianales > Apocynaceae > Marsdenia > Marsdenia floribunda. The sequence goes on along the minus strand of JAXGGT010000169.1, from coordinate 10,612,837 downwards.
GGATCATGATCTTCTGCATTTAATCTCGACTATTGAGAGGCTTGAGCAACAGCTTCATGTAATTGACCACCGTTGCAATATGTAAGAATTGTTTTCATGATCTGTTCTATATGCATTTTTTGTTGGTAATAAAAATTCTGAAAATTAGCAAGCATATTTCATATGCTGTGCTATTATTGGCATGCATTAAAACTGTGCATGATTTGGAATAACTAATTTTAAATGTTTCACTGGAGTCCTTTTATATACTTGTAGTAATTTAATCAATTTACTTATAATTACTTACTAAACAGTGTTCTATAAGACCCATATTTGTAACATTTTTCATGAAGTTCTAATTGACATAATCTTCTTAGTATTGGTCATTGTTTGGATTAAGATAGTAGTTCAGACTGATTCAAGCTGGCAGTTGATCAAATAAACTAGAATACGGAGTCTAGTGAAATATCTGTATATGTCTTAGAGTTTGTTAGACAGTTTCAAATGACTTTTGGTGAACAAGTCTCAAGAAACTCATACAAGGAGATAGATAAAGGCCTTATCCAACCTGGCCTCCTCAAGAATTCATGATCTGCCCAAAGAGGTTGAGATCCTCTATCAACCAACTACAGTTAAACTGCAGAAAAGTGGAGGGAAGAATCTTCAAGGGCTCTTGCAGTTGTAGCAAGATTTGAAAGGAATTGATCTTGATTTTAAAAAATTTGTATCCGAGCTGCTTTCCAGTCTCTATCCAGATTTATTTTACATTTATTAAGAGGTTTTAATAGAACCCTTCCAGGGATATACTAATGGTTAGTTGTTCTAATCAAGAGAGAAAGTGCTTTTAAAAAAAAAAAAAAAAAAAAAAAATTATCTTTTAAAAGTAAATACATTTCTGGGTTTGAACTATCGGTACATGGTTCTGTTCTAGATGGATCTCAAAACTGGCTTTACATCATTCACCAAATAAGTTATTGCTTTTTGAAAACACTACTTCACTGTAATTAGTAGATTATGCATGGTGCGCATGAATCCACCTTATCTCAGGACACCACTTAACAGTAATGAGGAAGGTCATGCACTGGAAATTAGTAAAGGCGTGATCAACTATTCAATTGATGTAACACCCATAAGGAACTATTCTGGGTTCATTTTCTTGAAATTTAAAAGCTAAGATAAATATAGAAGAATAGTAGTGAGTTATAAAAATAGTAATGCCAAAACTAATTTTGGAACTTTTCCCATAACAGGGCAATTCACAAAGTTAATTAAGAAAACAGGGCTAAACAGTGAAACAGGTCAACATTTTATGCTCTCAATTTGCATATTAATGATTTTCTTCTGTTTTGTGGTACCTTCCACTTTTCTTGAACTTTTCTTTTAGGAGAATTTGTTATCTTATTTTAGCATTAAATATCAATATATTTAGTATTAGCCTTTGCAAATTCTCCCCAGAAATTTGGTTGCTTCTAGAAATGCAATTGAAAGATATACTAAGGGCATGCTTCCTTTGCTCGTAATTTCAGTTATTTGGAGTTGCTCGAATAATTAAGAAATGGTTACAAATTCACTGATTTTTGTGTTAGGCTGGATTTGAAAATATGTAGAGTTTAAAGGATCCAAAAAAGTCATATCATTTTGAGATTATTGATTTGAGTTCTATCCAATTTTAACATGGGACCCTGATTTGACTATTGCCATCTGTTCATTTGCATGATTTTAGGTTTTTCCTTTTATACAGATGGGACTAATTTAAAAGTGTGTACATTAAATTTGTATTATATTGAAAGTGTATGCATATAAGTTCACACTAATGTAAACATACAGTCAAAATGTTTGTGTTTAAAAATGTAATAAATTTTCTCTGAATCAATCTTTTCAGCACAAAAACATGTGCTGTAGTTTCTATGAACTCTGGAAACAAGCAAGCTGCTCTGCGTCATGTAAGGGAACTAAAGTTGGCATCTCAAAGCAGAGAGAAATGTACAGTACTTTTGAATCGTGTGGAGGAGGTCCTCAGAGTTATTACTGATGTGGAATCCACACAAAAGGTAGATTATAAGGTGTACTTTTTTCTTTTCTTCTTTTGTTGAATGTTATGATAATTCAAATTGGTACAAAGCTTTGGTGCTGATCATTTGTCATTATTGGAAGACATTTCTTTCATCTAATCCATGGGCAAACAAAAGTATCTAATACCATCAATATAATTATGTCTACAATCTAGTGGCTGAATCATGATTTTTCCTCTTTTCCACAGTATTGTTCTGATTAACTTCCTCATTTGCATTCTGGTGAAGGTTTCTGAAGCCATTAAAGTGGGTGCACGAGCAATAAAAGAAAATAAGATCAGCCTGGAAGAAATTGAGCAGTGTTTGCAGGACTTTGATGTGGGTTTTAGTTCACTGAAACAGGTTGACGAAGTTTTAGGTAATTTTGGCATCTCCATTAATAGTTTAATTAACAATGTATTACTGATATGAATCATCTAATAAAGTGGTAAGTCATCTTCATAGAGTTGCAGAACATAATAGTAATGAATTATTTCAATCATTTGGTATGTTGTTGGGTAACATTAAAAGACATTATAAGAGTGCCTTGCATGGGTGATTACAATTATGCTTGGTTTGTTCTACTGCAATGTGCTGACAACAAAGTAATGCACTTGTGTATCCGAACATTAAAAGTTGACTAGGACTTGCATATCACGTGGGGAAAGTTTCTCTTCGATCCTTTGCTTTCACGTGTGAATCTCATGGGCGTGGATGGGCAACCATCTTTTAGTCCTCCTAGAGGTGTAAACCAGCATACACATGTATAAAGATAAATTCTAAGGTGTTTTAAAGAAATAAATTGGTGAATAATTTCTTTATAAGTGCTACCAGCTTTTCTCTTTTGTCTTTCCTATGTAATTGAGTTGTCAAACTTTTAAGCGAGTGTAATGCTCATCTAGAATGAAGATGGTCCCCACAGGGAAAGTGGAGAAATTTGGCTTCGATGCACTAGCTTTAAAATCTGGGCTTGATCATTTATCCAATATATGTATATATATATATGTGTGTGTGTGTGTGTGTGTGTGTGACCAATAAATTGGAATTTCTTACGCAGAACAGCATTTAACTGTGTTTTATCTGGTTCTTTCAGGATCAGTTCCAGCATGTGCAGCAGCTATTGAGGATGAAGAGTTTGAGTATGAGTTAAAGATGATAGAACTGGAGATTGGGGCTGGTAGCAATGGCAAATTGGATGGAAATCATGTAACGAGGGTGATAGAAGCTTCACAGGCCACAGACTCATTGGATAATGCCTTTTCGACCCTAAGCTTAAAAGAAAATTTCAGCCACCAAAGCAGTGAGGAAACCCTTGGAGTCAATAAGTATCAAGCAGAATCCTGAATCTGGTTGAAAATAGAATTGGGAGTCACTTTGTTGGGACTTCCATCCACTTTTACTTTCTGAGTAATGGGTTATTTCGGCATGACCTATGACTGCAAGGTTTACCAAGATTTTATTCGCTTTAGATGTGTTGTTTGATATTTAGGTTCCTTGGTGGATTTCATTTATTTACGTTTCTGTTCGAATTAGTGTTATTTGGAATGGCTCGTGTGATGAATTCTTTTCATAAATTACATGACAAAACTCCTTGTGCGAAAACAGAAGTTTATGAAAAGCTTTTTGTTTCGATAATCCTTTTTTTTTTTTTTTTAATTTCTAATTTAAAAATTAATATGTATTTATTGATGTATTTTTTAAAAATTTTATAATTAATTATAAATATATTAATTATTTTTATTAAAAAATTAAAATAAAAAGTATTTTAATTTTTAATCGAAAGATGTATATTCTTTTCATAAATCACATGACAAAAATCCTTGTGCGAAAACAGAAGTTTATGAAAAGCTTTTTGTTTCGATAATAAGTTTTTTTTTTTTCTTTTTTAATTTCTAATTTAAAAATTAATATGTATTTATTGATGTATTTTTTAAAAAATTTATAATTAATTATAAATATATTAATTATTTTTATTAAAAAATTAAAATAAAAAGTATTTAAATTTTTAATCTAAAGATGTATTAATTTTCATTTTTTTTAAAGAAAATTTTTATAAGATTTTTATTTTTTGAATTTGGTTTTAGATTTTAAAAAAAAATTAAAATTTGATTTCATTACTAGTTTTATTTGATTTTAAATTTTTAAAAATTAAGAATTTAGTTATATAATTATTTTTGTTTTTATAATTTGGTTGTGGAATTTTTTAGTTGTTTAATTCGCATAAAACATACATAAAAAAATGTAATACTTTACTTATGCTTTTATAAAATAAAATTGGTATATATTTTTTTGTGTGACTTAAACGATCGAAAAATTTTACAAATTTGATCGAAATGTCTAAGTTATGAAAATAAAAATAATTATGAGACCAAATTTTTAATTTTTTAAGATCGCAAATTGGCATAAATAATCCCTAAACTATGGTCATTTGGTGACATTGGTCCTTGAATTATTTTTTTTGTGATATTGGTCTATGAATTATGTTAAATTGTGAGGGATTAATCATTCCGTTAAAATTTTTTGTTATTTTACCATTAATTTTTTTTAAAAATTGTTCAAGGCATTTTAGTCATTTCATAATAACATTATCGAAATGTCTAAGTTATGAAAATAAAAATAATTATGAGACCAAATTTTTAATTTTTTAAGATCGCAAATTGGCATAAATAATCCCTAAACTATGGTCATTTGGTGACATTGGTCCTTGAATTATTTTTTTTGTGATATTGGTCTATGAATTATGTTAAATTGTGAGGGATTAATCATTCCGTTAAAATTTTTTGTTATTTTACCGTTAATTTTTTTAAAAATTTGTTCAAGGCATTTTAGTCATTTCATAATAACATTATGCAAAAGAAAAATATAGAAAAATTAGCTAATTCAATCTCGTAACTATTTTTGTTAATTAAATAAAGTCCAAAATCTTTATTTTTAACCTAGTAAATCCTATATCTTTTTACAAGTAGTCTATGAAGTCTTTTTGGTCAAAAATTTAAACTTTAAGATCAAAATTCATCATCGAGCATGTGATGATTTTTTGAAGGGGCAAAACAGTTCAAACACTGTTGTTCTCTCTGTTTCTCTCCAGATTGAGAAGTAGAGAGAATAACTAGATCATCGCAGATCGTAAGAAGCTAAACCCAGTAGATTTATAGTTATGTAGCATTGTGAATACTTATTGTGCAATTTATTCCTTTCAAAAGGCGTCGATACTATCGTCACTACTTTCTTATTATGATCATCATCATCATAACCCGACACATGATGAATTTTAACCGAAAAATTCAAATTTTTGGTTGAAAGGACTTAATAGGCTACTTGTAAAAAGATATATGATTTACTAGGTTAAAAATAAAGATTTTGGACTTTAGTTAATTAACAAAAATAGTTACGGGACTGAATTGACCAATTTTTCAAAAATATATTATTGATACAAATACATATACATATAATCATTTCTCTTGTTATCTTCAACGTATATATATACATATATGTTGGTTTTTTTTTTTTTGTACAATATTATTATAAAATGACTAAAATTCTCTTGGACATTTTTTTTTTAAAATAAACGGTAAAATAACAAAAAATTTTAACGGAATGACTAATCTCACATAATTTAGGGCCATAGTTTAGAGACTATTTATGCCAATTTACCTTTTTAAGATTTAAAACTAAATTCGAGACTGGAATTTTTCTTTTTTTTTTTTTTTTTGTAACACAATTCAATTTATTATGGGTGAGAAGTAAAAAATAAAAACATGTGAAAGTACTAAATTAAATTAACATTTTAAGAATGAGGACCAAAGAGGAAATTTTCCTTAGGAGGTTTAGTCACTTTTTTGAGTTCTTGAATAAAGCATCTGAATGGAAGGCATGACCCAGTAATCTTGAGGTGTCAGTTGTAAGCCTGAGAAATCTAAGGTTATCAGTCTGAGTGACACCGTTCAAAGTTGAGTTATTGCCTAGCTACTTGAACTCGTCAGACACAATATTTCTTTGAAAGTTAAAAATGAAGAGCACAAGGAAAGCACTAGTATGATCTCTTTTTGCCATCGTGTAATCTATATTTGAGTTGGTTGGGCTCTTCTGAGATTCTGCTTCGTCTCAGACATTGTTTATGCGCATGGGTACATTTTTCTCCGGTGATTGTTTGTCCAAACGGATGTGGTGGCGGAGAGGAGGCTGGTTAGGTTTTTTGGTATGTGGACATATGAGGAAATTGTCAATTTTATCCCCTAAATATGATTTGTCCGGCTCCTGATAAATTTTGGCCGAAGAATATCAACTTTTTGGCTAGAGGACCTGTGAAATAAAAATTTGTAATAAACTTGGATTGAGTATTAAACCAGATAATTTTCAGTGCAGAAAAAATATTTCCCCCACTCTCCAAAATCCATAGTAATACTCTGGATGGTAGTAGTCAAGCCTTTGCACAGATGATTTTTACACACCTTTAGCCTCTGCAGGACGCTGTGGAACTTCAGTGGGGCATAATCTCTCCGTACATTCTACTTAGTCGAGATTCCTGCTACAGATAAGTAGTGGAGACAAAAAGGCCTACAAAATTACATATATTAATGGAAAAAAGAAAAGGTCACATCATCACTCTCTAAAAACCTAGTTCTACTCCCACCGAAACTTTAGCATCTTTGCCCGATCATGAACAACACTGCCTGCTGCCGTTGATGGAATTTCTGTCAACTGAGGTTACCCTCTCTCAAACAGTCCGCTACTATATTTTTCAACTGAAGCATTTTTTGCCTAACCGACTGCAAATATGATTGGATGCAAAGGTTATCTTTGTTTCATGAATAAAAGGTAAGCGTACAGCCAGTCGATCCATTAAATACAATAAACAAAGTTCTTTTTCCTTGTTGAACAGAATTTTAACCCACGTGCATATTCCTTGTTCCTACACCTATTATTATGTGGTAGCCTGCATGGAAGTTCTCTTTTTAAGTAATGCCTAAATGCATTGAATAAACATATCCTAATTCCTAAATGGCTATTTTTGGTTTAGTTGATATTCAGTATGCCATAAATGCAGGGAGAATGACCTGACTACCAAATGCAAAGTCATGATAATTGTATAGATCTAAGAAAAGCATACTCACATTTCGGATCATGTTTATTTTTCTCTGGGCATCTCTAAGTTCAGTCTCAATTGCTGCCTCTGCCTGCAAGAGAAGCTTTCTGCAGGATGCTCCTGACATTTTCAAAGATCACAAAACATGTAAGAGCTCAGGATGAAGCTGACCTATATTGCAAAATTTTCTGACCTGCTTTCAGCAATTTTACAGCCTATATAGGGTGGTTTAGAAGTGCCAGTGGTAGAGACTCTTTTCTTCCCTAGAACATGTCATCTTCATTTTTTCATTAATATAATTGTAACTCTTCAACATGGATTCCAGATTTTCCAACCTTGAAAATCAGACTATAGCCCCCATTCAAGGTAACAAAACTATTCAGTTCCATTGACATGCATCATGGGGAAAACGTAATGAAAGCAAACGATATAAGTGTCAAAAAAAGAACATGCTCTTAGGAATTTGAACACAAATATGAAGTATCTCAGCAAAAGATAAGATGCTGAGGGAAACCTGTATACATACAAAAGATGCAGGTAAACTACATTTACAGTCCCTAAAACTGATAGATAGTAATCATACTCTGTTTCTCCTTAAGCTCCATCTGCTGTGCTTCTAGATCTTCAACTGTGGTCTTACAAAGCTGAAGATGCTGATTGGCCTCTTCCTTGAACCTTTCATGCATGGCCTTTAAGTTCCCTTGTAACTCTGCAAAGATTCGCTGAACTGACTAACTCCCAATATAAACTAAAGCTAATTGACATCTGAAGTAAATCCTAGTTATCATTCCCGTATGACAACCTCTAAAGAAAAGAAATTGAGTGAGCAAAAACTTGAGCATATATAATCTCTCAACCCTAACTGTAGTATGCTTTAATCGGATATTTTCTCCCCTGCCCATCTGAACATTTATCAACTAGTCCTAGATGAATTTGCTGTTAACCAAGATGTATAACATATTAACCAGTAATAAATAGGAAAATTGGTGAATTTAGTCTCTAATGTTTATGATTTTGGTGTGATTGGTTCCTTTTCTTTATTTTTAATATAGTAGGTCCTCAATGTATAATAAGTTAATGCATTTGGTTTTTTTCTTCTCAAAATCTATTGTTTGAAAAGTCAAATTTTGTGAAGAAAATGACCAAATGCACCAATTTATTATACATTAAGAACTTACTAAATTAAAAATAATCAAAAGATTAAAAACTAAATCAATAAATAACTCAAATATCGAAGTTTGTGAATCCATGTTTACCATTTGCCTCGTCGACCTTCAGCTATAATCTAATAAAATAAATTTAAAAAAATTATAATAATAATAAAAGAAAGTTTCCTGTTGAATAAAAACAAGAAAACTACTTTTGCATCCTCAAGAGGCTGACCTATACACTGGTTTGGTTGTTTTATTATTTGGCCCATAGGAAGTAGGTCAATTAATCTAAATTTTCTATGGGTCAAAAAAAATGAAATTTCCAAGAGTGCATTTTTACCTTGGTATTTAACTTCTAGACGTTTTCTCTTTGATTTACTGTGATTAACTAGCTTCCCCCTGAAAATATATCAGTGATCCATGAGCAGAACATCATTAATGTTTAAGAATTGTCAATAGTAAAATACTTACGCATCCACTTGCATTTGATATTCAACATTTTTTAATTGCGAATTTATATTCTCAGTAACGGACTTCAGAATTTCAACAGATCTTTTCGTAGCCACTGAATTCATTTTGCTTTTGAACCTTTTTAAAGTCAACGTGAATAAAGCAACTTCCCTGAAGTTTACGGAAAGAGAGAAAAAACACATTTCTGTTAGAGGAAGAGTATATGGAGAGTTTTATTACACCGTTCAACAATGCCAAGAAATACCTAGGCAGCCCGTGATCTTGTTTGAGGTCTGTATGCCGCTCAAAGGTCCTAAGCTCTTCAACTCCTGTCATTGAGGGCATAGAAAGAAAAGGACGATGAGAAATTTCAAGCATAAAAGTAGATGTAAACAAACTATAGGAAACAAGAAAAAATCGTGCATAAACTATGCCTTTTCGAGAGGCAAATGTGGGAGAAAATCCACTAATTTTAGAGCCATCCAGATAACGCCGCTTTTTGTTCAGATGAAGCACGTTGGTTAACTTCTCAGTATTGCCAGTCTTAAGAAAATGGAATTCTGGTTCCGCGCAACCTGCAAGTCCACCAGAAAATCCTTAGAAGCGGTTAAAATCTCACTCGTATATAAAAAGGCTCTTAAGGAACAAGCAAAATAAACCAAGTGAACTAAAATGTCTCTAGCAAAGAATAGTCTCCACACAGCGGGTAGAGGATTTTACCAAAACTGATGGAAAAACTAAATGTTGAACTTGAATCCTCCATTTTTTTTCTTTTCCTAGTAGCCATTGTTTAAGTTCCCGAAACTGGGTAACCAGCATCATGTAGGCACTCCATGCTATTGCATTACAGTTATGTTTAATCATCTACTCATTGCTTCATAACTCCAATTTCCATTAACATGTCACGTATGCCACAGGTTACATTCCCTTACCCATGACCAATCAAAACAAATAACCTTGGAATTTCGGAAGAACAATCCACTCCAAAGAACACTGACATTGGATCACCAAAACTGAAAACCCATAGTCAAAGGAGAGTAGGATAAACATTCTAACTTCTCAAATTTGACTTCAAAGATTGGATCTAAAGACGGTAGATCTAAGTTTATGGAGTCTCTACAACTAACAAAAAGATGGAGATGAACAATCAAGTGAACTAAAACCTAAGGAAAGTAACTCCTTAACCATGCTACTACTTCCCATAATATGAAAGGTTCTTTTGCAGCCTCGAATCATATTTACACTAAAGCATGTTGGAGAACAGCACATGCATTTCCATTTGTTCTGTGCAGCATTCTTGCTCACCAGATGAACTACCAATAATTAATTTGCTACGTAATTCATATTTAAGTCATCTAACCCTGAGTTGTACCAAACTCATCTGACCATGTGTCAGATACAAAAAGAAAGCAACTTTACAATCAGATATTGGGATTCAGATATAGAAACAAATCATCCTAATAGGAAACCCAAAAAAAAAAAGAATGATAAGTTTTCTAATTGTTCAAGTGTAAAGCTTTCACGGTGCTTGAATTGTATATATGATTGTGACCAAGTAAATATTCAAAACCTTTAGAGTGTGAATCCTCCTCCGAAGCGTCAGAATCACTCTCTTGATTTGCTGATCTAGAGATCATAGTTCCAGGTTCTTCCACCTTCACGGTGGGGGCATCTTCATTTTCTCCAGCATCATCCTTCATTCCATTAAGGAAACATAGAATTTTCAAGTTCTTAAACTGAGAATAAACTGTACTATGGCTGTCATTTTCTCAGGCCCACATAGGATAAAGGATACAGAAGAATATGTCTGATAATTTGACCGGTAAATATTTGATTTACAGTCCAACCAACTCTTGAAGCATAGGATGCCCTTTTGGTCGACTATCATCCCTTCAGAACCACAATAATCTGGTACCCCAGGTTCAGATTTTGGTGGAGAGTCATAATAAAATTTCTCACTAGGTGTTTTAGTCTCAGTCGGCGAGAAACCAGGAGAAGACATTTTGGTTGGTGTTCTCATTTCAAAAGTGGGACTCATAGCATCAACCCTCTTATTCGTCATGCTTTTGAGAAATGAAAAATCAACATCCTCAATTAACTCGACATTTGCATGCAATTTTGGACTCTCAATCACACTCCTCAGTTTGTCAGACAAGTTCATTAGTGGGGACCCGTGAGAATCTCTCTGTAGGGCAACACTTTTGGCCTCCATAAGTTCAATTTTTCTCCCACTCAAGAAATCTTTATACTTTCCCCCTCCATTTCCGTGTGAAAATGATCTCTTACCAGGTGGTCTTACTTTTCTCTGATTTTTCACTCGTTGGTTTTCAGCTTGATTTCCCTGATCAGAGTAAATTGTCTTGCTTGCCTCAGCTGAATCCTGCTTTGCACACTTATTCTTCTTTAAGGAACCCCCGTGAATCCCATGAGATATTCTTTCAGAGAATCCCTCTCTAAAGCAGGCCGCGTTCTTTCCTTCAGCTTCCTCGTAACAAGAGGATTGTGCATTTCTACTTCTATTTGCCTTCAGTTCATCGGAAGCTCGTTTTTTGCTCAAAGAGTAAGTCGCAAGTCTAATAACTGCGTCATTGGGAAATTCTGAATCACTTTCAATGGTGTCTGAATTTTGTTTTGACTTGAGAGCAAGATTACGTTCTCCATTATTTTCCTGTGGTGATTCCAAGTCTTTGCCTCCCACCTTGAGATCATAATCATTCAAATGCTGCTTTGGAGAAGAGACGGTTCCTAAGATCTCCCACAGCTTAACTCTCAAAGTTTCACGGCCCCGGTTTTCTGCTTCCTTGGCTGTATCCTCCATGACAACTTCCTGGAAATTTGCAAGTGATGGTTTCTCTATGCCTACTGCATTGGCATCCTTCCTTGCAGTAACCATGCTTTTTAGTTGTCCCAGCGAATTCTCATTGCAATTTGATTCAGTTGAATCGTGAACTACTAATGATCCTGGTATTTCCCGGTGTAAGGATCCAATAGGCACTGGAGGAATTGGCCCGTGCCCCACTGACCGTGGATGTTTTCCGGAATCTGTAGAATTGATAGCATCTATTCTGTTTCCAACTTCAACAGGATCTGCTTTGATGGGGGTTAAATATTCTTCAGATTGCAGAATCCCCTTGTCGGCATTCTCGCTGATAAATTTTGCAGAAGAATCTATCAGAATTCCTCTGGAAATCTTCCGGGGTTGACTACATGCTCGGTAACTGCTGCCAAAACTTCTGCACTCACTAGGCGGATCCTGGCACAAAAATTTGCAAAGCTAGGAGCATTATATTTTTGCCCTTCATCCAAAGAGAAGCATTTGAGGAGCTTCTCTACCAGATTGATTTGCGAGTGACCTCCCAAGGAATAAGAACGTAGATTTTAATTTTTAGGATAGATCATGGGGATATATATATGTGTGTGTGTGTGTGTGTGTCATCTTTCATCGCCAGCACTGAACCTAATAAATTAATTCGATGTAAAAGGCGTAACTACATACCTTGTGTAGAAACGGTTGTTGGTTAATATCCATAGAGAAAAAACAAAAGAGCAAACCAGAACTGACTATAGCCTGAAATCGGGGAGTGGCAGGGTTAATACTACGAAATGATAATAATTGGTAGTTTTATGTATATGTGCGTGTGTTTTCTTCTGAAATTCGGAAAACACTCGGAAGCAGCGAGATTTTCCGATGGGATGATAACAGATAATGATTGAGGAACTATATCAAAACAACCCTCAGACGCGTCAGGTTTCAATTTCGACGGGCGCAAAAACCGAGCGGCAATATTCAGATTATACTATATATATATATATATATATATATATATGTATATAAACACACGGAAAACTTCCAATTTTAAGAAAAAAGGGATAGATCTCGTACATAGTGATAATAATTATAATCAGTGCTTTGGAAGCAAAAATCTCACAGATGGTAGAGGTTTCCGAAAGAATGCTAATTTGATGTTTGTTAATGATGTAAGAAGAGGTATAAGAGGTCTGATGACTCACCAGAGATAGGAGATATGCTTCGTTTCCGAAATAGGAAGTAGAGGGCGGACGGAAGATCAGCAACGGCGAGAAAGGTTATGTCATATCTGTTAAATTTAAATGACATTTTTATCACATTAGGTCATTTTCACTTTGCATCCTAACTACAAGAAAAGGAATATGAGCTAACTGAATTTTGAAGATGACAAATATACATTTAATATATTTTATTCTATATATATATATATATATATTTCATTTTTAATATGAAATAACAAAAATATCTTTTTAAATTTATCAAGTTTCAATTACATGCTAAAAAGTGATCAGATATTGATTAACTTTGATCGGAAGACTAATTTGTGAAATTAAAATTAGATAAATAATCAATTTTATGAAATTAAGATTTTGTAACTAATTCAGATAAATGTAAACAATTATGGAATTTAACTGAAAAATTTTCTTTTAAAATATAATAAAATTGGTAATATTTAGTCCCCATGATTTTTTGATAAAAGAAATAAATATAGGCTCAGATATTTATGATTTTTGATACTTTTGGTCATATATATATTTTAGGGCAAAAAATTCTAATAATACCTAAACTTTTTAAAATTTAACTTTTGCACTTAAAACTTTTTTCTCGTTCATAACTGACATTTAAACTTTTTTTTTTCTTTGGTTCAAATCTTACACTAACGTCAATAGTTCTTGTTAATATTCCGTTAGTGCAACCCATGTACGCAACACATGATTTTTTTTAATAGTATTTTTGTAAATGTAAACTTTTTAAATTTTTAATAAGATTTAATCATAATAACTATAAAATTTTAGGGACTATTAATGCAATTTATTTTAGGATTTTCTTTTCTTCCTCCTCTTCTTTTTCATGTTATTGCAGCCGCCGCCGCTGCTCACCTTCCCCACTTACGACAGTTGTGATTGTTTGAGATCCGTCTTTCTCTTAATTTCTCCTTTCAGGAATCGTATGAAATCTTACATCATTGGTATCTTTGTGTTTTGCAGTGTTGTATTTGTTCCGGTATATTTGCACTCTATAGGCAAACCCCAAAGAAAGCGCTGATTCATTTGCAACCTAAGGACTGAATTCTTTTCACCATTTGCCTTCAATTCCAATTCATTTATTAAATCAAGAATCTAATCATTACTTAGGTAGCAAAGCTATATTTTTGTCCAAAATTATGCAGAATAAGAGCCTAGGAGCAAAATGAATTTGATGACCTAAATAATAATAATGGAGGGGATCTGAATCACGGAGAGTTTCATCAACATCCAATAAAACTGCTTCAAGAGGAGCAACCTCAGAGAGATTGGAGTGCTACTCACAGAAAATTAAACGTGCAGTTTAAAAACCCATGTAATTCTTGAGAAACCAGCACTTCGTGGAGGACCTTCAGCAGTACCTAAACAAGAAGTCTCTGCAACCACTCGCAGTGAATAGCGGCCGTGGCTGCAAGACCATTAAAAAGAAGAGGAAGAAGAAAAGAAAACCCTAAATTAAATTGTATTATAATCCCTAAAATTTTTATAGTTATTGTGATTAAATTCTATTAAATATTTTAAAAGTCAACATTTACAAAAATATCCTTAAAAAAGTAATGTGTTGCGCACATGAGTCGCATTAATGGAATGTTAACCATTGACGAAAGTGTAAGATTTGAAAAATAAAATAAAATATAAGTGTTAGTTCTAAACAAAAAAAGTTCAAGTGCAAAAGTTAAATTTTGAAAAATTCTTAATAGGATTTTCTGCCCTATATTTTATTTTGTTCTTTTTCTTTTATATCACAATTAAATTAAATTTTAATAATCTAAGTCATTTTTAATTAAAAATACATAAATATAAATATAAGTACAATAATTTTCAATCTAATAATTATTTTTACTTAAATTTTTTTCCCATAATTATTAAAATATAAAATATCAAAATAAAATATTATCTATCAAAACTTTGTGATTGTATCTACGAATCTTTGAGATTTTTTCTTTACAAATATGATCCTAAATATTTTTTTTATTTAAAATTTTTAATCAATAAAATTTTATATAAAATAAATCGTCAAATGTAAATATTACTCAAATATTTTAATTCCTATTTAAAATAGATGAATTGTAAATTTTATATAATTTGATTACATAAATTCTAGAAATTTGTCAGCTTTAATCATTTTTTTAGTTTTTTCTGTTGAAAGAAAACAATTATAATAATAAATTTGGAGTTTCACTCACGAAAATGTACCAATATAAATTTGCTCCTCATCCTTTCCTCTTCTATAACATTTCCTTTCACTTTAGATGAGTTAAAAGAAGAAAAATTAGTTACCTTAAATTTCTAAACTTTTTATTTATTTATTTATTTTTAATCATTGTACTAATCTTTAGTGTTTTTTTAGTTTTCAATGAAGATTTTGTAACTAAGAAATATGTTTCTCATAATTTATAATTTATCCAATTAACTTATAATATATATATATATACATATATATATATATATATATATATATATATATATGGATTAGTTATAATTTTATAAAAGAAATGATTAAAGTATAATTAAAATGACAAAAAATATTTAAAAAATAGTATAAAAACTAAAAATAATAAAAAAGATAAAAATTATGTAAAATTAATAAAATATGACTTAAAATAACTATTTTATTTTTTAAAATTATAAAATAATATTTATTCTATTAGAAATGAGGGAGGTTGGAATGTTAAAACAATAATAATAATATTGCATAACTAAAAAATTTTGAATTATAAAACATGAGCATTTTAAATGTAGTAATAGTAAATTAAAGAAAAAAATTAATTGAATTGGTTCTCTTTTAGTTAATAAAACTTTTTATTTGTATATTTTCTAAATAAGAGTTAAAACTTTGGGTTTTCCCTTAGAAAGAGAAAATCCTACTTTTTTCTCTCCTTCTTCCCTTTTCACAGCCGCCGCCACTGCTCTCCTTCTCTTTTTCTTGCCTTCTGCTCCGGTCAAGAGGAAGCTTAGCTTCGACTAAGCTTCTCTCTTGGTTGGAGACCCATTTTCGTTTTATTTTTTCACTCGATTTCAAGTTGTCGATTTTGTATATCTTTCTTCTATTTTTTTAAATTTTTTGTCACGTGTTTACTCTTCAAATGCAAGTTTATCAAGTCTTTTTTCTTTTTTTTTGAAGAAATTATCTTTAAACCCAATTCTGATATAAGCCTTTTACTGGACCTTTATCATTTTTTCATACTTCCTGTGAGATTTTTTATGCGCTGAGGATCTCTTAGGTTGTTGCTAAAGAAGGAAGATGAAATCGAGCTTTCCTTGGAGATGAAGACCGTAATAGATGACGAAAATGTAGAAGAAATAGAGAGAATGATTTTGTTGTTGTTGTCGTTGTTGTTTTATGTGTTGTTTGTATTTTATTTGACTCACCTATATTTTTTAGGTTGAGTATTTTGTCTTCTACCTTTTATAGGTTGGATGTGTACTTTATTACCATGAATGATGTTTATTTATTCATGTGTAATATTTTCCCTTATTAATAATATTTAAATTAAAAAAAAAAAAAAAAAAAAAAAAAAAAAACTTTTATTTATATTTTTTGTTAATAATATTTATTTTTGGAAAAATTTTATCGGCAAATTGACAAGTTTAGTCCCCAAATAATTTACGGGATACAAGTTACGTCCCTAACTTTTCTTTACACCTTACATCCTTTCGTCCACTCTTAGACGGCCCTAAATCAACGTCTTTTTTTTTTTTTTAATAAATGAAGGGTAAAATTGGTATTTCACCATTTTTTTTTTTTTTTTTTTTAACTTTGTCCTCCAATTTTTTAGTGCTTCAACTTTAGTACTCATGGGATTCGAACCAATCCTCTTAAGTAGGTGGACCCTAACCACTAAACCATCTAAAGCCTTCGATTTACTTTAATACATTTTATATTATATAGTAATGTGAACCCTAAACTCTAAACCCTAAACCTTAATATCTAAACCCGAAACCTTAATCTCTAAACACTAAATCCTAAACCCAAATCTCTAATCCCTAAACACTAAACCTTAAACCCGAAACCCTAAACCTTAATCCCTAAACCCTAAACCTTAACTCATAAATACTAAACCCTAAACTCTAAACCCGAAACCCTAATTCCTATACAATAATCTCTAAACCTAACCCTAAACACAAAACCCTAAACCCTTAAAAATAACTGTAAACCCTAAAACCCTAAACCTAACCTTAAATCCTAATCCCTAAGGGTTTAAGGTTTTGGATTTTGGGGTTCACATTACTATATAATATAAAATATATTAAAATAAATATAAGGTTTTTGATGGTTTAATGGTTAGGGAGTTACCATTCATCCAAAAGGATTGAGTTTAAATTCTCTCTCTCAAATTTATTTTTTTGAATTAAAAAGAGGAAAAAAGAGGACTAAACTTGAAACACAAAAAATTAAAGGACCAAAGTTTAAAAAATTGGTAATATACTAATTTTACCCCCCTCATTTATTTTTTTAAAAAAAATGTTGACACTGTCCAAAAATGGACTGCGGAAGAATGTAAAGTATAAGGAAAATAAAAGTTTAGGTATCTAAAAAAATAAATAAATAAAGACTGGGACGTAACTTAGGGACCAAACTTGCCAATTTGCCAATTTTTGTCAATAAAGTCGAAAGAATGCGCACATGAGAGCCCTCCAAAAGTCCAAAAGGAAGAACACAGCAGAAACATAGATAAGGCTCGAAAGAAGCCAGTAAGAACCGGAGAGTTCTGCTGAGAAACTTGGAAACTGAAATGGCGACCTTTGCTTACGTGGGATGTCAATGCCCTACACTTCATCACACACTTAGAACTCCGGAACGAGGCAATTGGAAGTTCCGGTGCTCCTCCCCCTCCCCTTCTACCGTTAGCCCCTCGTCCAATGTCCTCGATGTTAACTCCTCCTCTCGCTTGGACTGCGTCATTGTTGGTGCTGGAATCAGTGGTCTCTCCATTGCCCAGGCGGTAGTCAAGAATCACCCCAATTTGATTGTGACGGAGGCCAGAGATAGGGCTGGCGGCAACATAACCACGGTTCAGAGGGACGGCTATCTCTGGGAAGAGGGTCCCAATAGTTTCCAGCCGTCGGACCCAATGCTCAATCTTATAGTGGACAGTGGATTGAAGGACGAGTTGGTGCTTGGGGATCCCAATGCGCCTCGTTTTGTTTTCTGGGAGGGCAAACTCAGGCCCGTTCCCTCCAGACTCACGGACCTTCCTTTCTTCGATTTGCTGACTTTCCCTGGCAAAATCAGAGCCGCTTTTGGTGCCATCGGTTTGCGCCCTCCTGCTCCAGTGGGTCTTTCCTTTCTTAACGTCTGCTCTACATTTTTCTCTGTTTTCTCCTGCATAACTTCAATGGTTTCGAATTAAATGCATATACTCATCTGATTTTGCCCAAACTTCTTAGTAGTAAATGGTATTTTGCATCCATAAATTGGTATCTATTGTGATGAGGTATCTTTCTTCTTTTCGAGCGAGGTAATGCTCAAATTTAGATCAGACAATATATATATATATATTCACAAAGAAGTTGAAAACTTTCTTTCAGGGATCTGGCATTTTTCCTATTTACACACCTCTCATATATTTTGCTTTGACAAAGGTGACAGGCTCACGAGGAATCTGTTGAGCAGTTTGTG
>JAXGGT010000169.1:10560555-10594344 GCA_035583425.1 Marsdenia floribunda | reverse complement strand
ATTGGGTGAAAACACCTTTTTATCAGTAGGATTTAATTCCTATTTAATTGATTGGCAAATTTTAGGGTATGCAATAGTCCTAGCAGAAATATTCATTACAATTTTGTGTACTTGATTTTCTTACAGTTTCGTGTAGGGATGCTTCTGTTGAATTGCTTATCTTCCTAGCTCTACCCTCATGTTGCTCTACCTTTCAGATCTTACTGAATAACTTTTGTTTGCATAAGCCTTTCCATTCCCGTGCTTATTGCTTTCCTTTTGTGTCTGAAACTGAGTAATACATGAGCAAATGTCAATCTCTTTTGTGTGGTTTAGGTGTTTATGCCGGTGATCCATCAAAACTGAGTATGAAAGCAGCGTTTGGAAGAGTTTGGAAGCTGGAGCAAAATGGTGGTAGTATTATTGGGGGAACCATTAATGCACTGAAGGAGAAATCTAGAAGTTCTAACCTGCCTCGAAATCCGTAATAACTTGCTTTGTTCCTTCGCTTTTGTTAGTGGTTATGCATGGCTGCCACCTTACTAATTTTAGGCAGTTTCAGGCAACTGCCAAAACCAAAGGGCCAGACGGTTGGGTCTTTTAGGAAGGGACTGGCCACACTGACAAATGCTATATCTTCAAGGTTGTCTTAACAAAGCGTATTAATAATCATGGTTACCACTGATGGCTTTAGTGATGCCATTTCTATTTCCTATATCCTTCATTTTCCATTATATTCCTTTGTGCATTCATCCTTTTCTTTCTTCTGTTTCTCTTTTCTATTCCATCTATTAAGTATTTTTAGTTTTTGAACCACATGCTACTGTAGGTTAGGTTCCAAAGTAAAATTGTCATGGAAGCTTTTGGCAATTTCTAAGTCAGAAGATGGAGGGTATATGTTGACATATGAAACACCAGAAGGATTGGTTTCTGTGTTGAGCAGAAGTGTAGTGATGACAGTTCCGTCCTATGTGGCAGGCAGTTTATTGCGTCCTCTTTCAGTATGTCTCTGTTTTTTTTCTTTCTTTCTTTTTTTTTTTTTGTTCCCCCAGAAATTGAACTTTGTGGCTGCAACGATCTATGTTAGTATTTGCAGTCCTTAAATTATTAGGCATTGAGGTCACTGTAGCACATAAGGCATCTTGCAAGTTAAGGGTTATCTCAATGAGGCATGCTCCTAAGACGACTGTAAATGTCTACACATGCACAGAAACATACATACAAGATATATCTGGATTTGAAAACACAAATATTTCATGTAACATGGCATGAAGAGCTAATTGGCAGATGGACTCATGCCTTCCAGAAGAAAATGTGATGTGAATAGGGTGATACACAAATGTCACCACAGTACGTGGACAGTATTGTGTGATAAAACTGAATAGCTTTATGGTTCTTGAAGATATTTGTTAAATGAACACATGTTTGGTGCATAAATGGAATAAAATGATTAAGAGGATGTGGAAGATTGCTTATGGAGTTTTTGTTGAAGAATATCTAACTGTTTATGTAATTGATATTTCTTGATCTCTAGTCCTTGTTTTGTTCATTTATTTTTTATTACTTTTTCATCTTTCTGATTTTTGTGATTTGTTCGTTCTTAATTAGGATTAGTTAGCTTTCCCCTGTGATGTATACTGACCTCTAATGGATTCTATTTGCAGGCATCTGCTGCCAATGCACTTTCACAATTTTACTATCCACCTGTTGCTGCTGTCACTGTTTCTTACCCAAAAGAGGCAATTCGAGATGATTGTTTGATTGATGGTGAACTAAAGGGTTTTGGGCAGCTGCATCCACGCTCCCAAGGAGTGGAAACTCTGGGTGAATCTGTCATCTTAAACAAACATGCTGTTTTCTTATCTGTATCAGTGTTTTGATGTGAACAGTTCAGAGTTCTGCTATAAATTTGCTGTTTATCTTAATCTTATAGGAACCATATATAGCTCATCGCTGTTCCCTAATCGTGCACCATCTGAGTGGATTCTTCTCCTGAACTACATTGGTGGAGCAACAAATCCAGGAATTTTGTCAAAGGTAAAGTAAGTGAACTGGATGTTATTTTCTTCAGGTAACACGTGTGTCTGGTAATGAAGAATCCATGCTTCTATGAGAGATTACTGAAAGAACCACTGCAGAGATTACGTAGAAAACTGACAAAGTAATTCCAAACATGGTAAAATTACCAAACTATCCAGTTGACTTGTGTAAATGGCATAAAAGGTATGACTAACTTTGATCCTTCTCCAAATACCTGACTTCTTAGGCTGATAGCTGTATAAACTTGCCCCACTGTATTGGCTTAAGAACTTTTGCAGCTTAAAATCTTAGTTAAAACTGATAATTCTAGTGGGATAGAAATAACTTGTACTTGTAGCATAGCAAATAACGGATACTATTTCGGTAGTCTTTGTGGAGAACTGTTATTTACATTTGACCATAAATCTTATATACTGGTTGCAATCTTCACTTCCTTTGCATTTATTTTTTAGATGCATCAAACTTCTATGTGGTGCTGAATTTGTTGGATAAGTACACTTAATTCTTAGTGATCCAGTGAATTTTTATGAGTTTAAAGTTTCTAAATTCGAGAAGACGCTGAGAGGTTTATGGGCTGTGATTCTGTATCAAAAAGGTTGTCATTTGTCCATTATGTTTATTATACAATTATTCAGATTTCCCTTGTTTCATGGATTTCATCTGGAATGCAAACAAAGAGAGGATTTAAGCAAAATACTATTAACATTATTTTTATTTCATTGTGGTCCATTCCATGTGTTTTTCCTGGAAACTGACAGGATAAATTGATTTTCTAAAATTTAAATATCATTTTCAGATTAAGAAATGTAAATGTATGTTATGCCGCTCCTCTTAAGGTATATTTTATTTTTTATTTGGCTGGAGCAGCAAGTGGCATTTCCCTATATTTTTGCCACATCATTCACAGAAGTGTGTGTGTGTGGGTGTGGTGGGGGGAGGGGGGAGGATGTATATACTCTTTCTTATACAGTACCATCATTAGAGTGAAGTATCATACAACATGTCATTTCTTGTTTTCCTGCTCTAATATGCTGTTTTACCAGACGGAGAGCCAACTTGTGGAAGCTGTAGACCGTGACCTTCGAAAGATGCTCGTAAATACTAATGCACAAGATCCACATGTTTTGGGAGTCCGAGTTTGGCCACAGGCAATCCCACAGTTTTTGGTTGGTCACTTGGATTTGCTAAATGCTGCAAAAGCTGGTCTAAAGGGCGATGGATTGGAAGGTTTGTTTCTTGGGGGCAATTATGCTTGTGGTGTAGCCCTGGGGAGATGCGTTGAAGGTGCTTTTGAAGTTTCAGCTGAAGTAACGAGTTTTTTAGCTCAAAATCTTTATAAATAGGGGGGAAAATAAGAAGATTTTTTTATCAATTTTGGGATGTAAACTGCCATTTGCCGCTTGGTAATTAAAATACCCTTTTCTGGCGGTGCTTATTGTTTATGCAATTTTTTTTTCCCTCTCCCTCTTTTAAGCTGTGGCTTTCTGGGAAATGAAATGGAGAACAGGTAGGTAAGATAGATGATATAATTTGGGCGTCGAAGGTCTTGACCACTGGGCATTTGAGTTCCTAGTGGTGGAGGAAGTGGGCAACCAGCAGGAGCTAGACATGCCTCCTGTTACCTATTTTTCCAATGCCCTGCTAGCCTCGGGAGGAACAATGCCCTTTGGGACTTCTGATTTTCCTCTACTTTCTTTTATTTTGATAAGTGAAATTTCATTAATAAAGGGAAAATTACACATAAATAAATAAACATTATTTACGGTAACAAAATACACATTCAATTTAAAAAAGATAGAAGATAAAATACTCAACTTAAAAAATATAGGTGAGTCAAATAAGGCATAAAATATAAAACAAGTACAAAGTAAACACAACAAAATCACCCTAACAATTTCTACAGTAATCCCATCGTCGGCTACAGCTATCATCTGCAAGAAGAGCTCGAACAACCTAAGCGATCCTGAGCGAATCAAAAATCTTAAAAGAAGTCTAAGAAAAAGACCCAAATCTGAACTGAGTTTAGAAATAAATTCTTCTGAAAGAAGAAAAAAGACTTGATCTCTAAAGATTAAGCAAAGATCTTATATTTGAAGAGTAGAAAATAATAGAAAAAACTAAAAAAATAATAAAATGATAGACAAAAAGACACATAAAAACAAAAGATAAAAAATGAGTGAAAAAAAATATAAGAAAATGGGTCTCCGACCAAAGCTAAGCTTCCTCTTGGCCGGAGGAAGGGAAGAAGAAGAGGAGAAGAACTCAGCAGCGGCGGTGGGCAGAGGAGTAGAGAGAAACGATAGAGAGAGAAAGAGAGAGTTTTCCCTCTACTACTAGTATTATTTGCTGTATCTTCATACATGCTTCTTAGAATCGCAATCAATTTCCAGAACCGGACGTGTCTTTTGACAAAATACGGCATTTTGCCTTATCTACGGATGAGAAGTTTCTGCATGAACCGGTTCCCCCGCACGCAAATTTGATGGGAAAGGCCGTGCAATTGAATAGGTAAATTAGCCACTTTATCAAAAAATTAAAAAAAAAAAAAAAAAAAAGAAAGAAAGAAAGAAAAGAATAGGTAAATTAGTCAGATCAGTCCAAAATTATATAGGAGGAGTTGGTTTAATCTCAATTTTTTTTGTTTAAATTTTATTTTATCCTAATTGCGTTTATAAATTAATCAATAAATTTTTTTATTAATAAACTTATAATATATATTAAAATTAAGAAGAATAAAATTAAAAATACAATAAAAAATTTAACTTTTATTTTATTTTAAATTTTTCATTTTTTTTTTTTATCCTTACTCTAAAATTCACCATTGCCTTAAAAAAAAAAAAAAAAAAAAATTCTATTTTTACTTCCTCAATAGTTTATATTGTTGAGAACAAGATGGTAGCCTAATGGTATAATTTCCCTTACTTAGGTGTTTTCACTTTATTTGTCAAGTAGAGATCCTAAGTTAAAATTTCACCTGGAATGACCTTGTCCAAAATTTAGCCATGTGCTGCTATTTTGTTGGGGTAAATTCTTTCTAAATTAGTCAATAAGAATATTGAATTACAAAAAATGCTTAAATTGTCATTTTTGGCCGAATTTTAACCATGTGCACCTATCTTGGAGGTCGATTCTTTCCAAGTTAGTTGATTAGGATGTCATATTAACTAAAAAAAAAATGCTTAGATTGTTATTTTTAACTGAATTTCAGTCATATTTTACTATCTTGGGATAGATTCCTTCCAAATTAATCCTTAAGGATATGAATTATAAAAAATTTTAAATTGTGTAATAGACCACATTTTAGCTGGCTTTTTAGTCTCTACCTTTGATTTTAACAGCATATATGACACTCTATGCCTTTGATTTTAAATTATGACTAATAAGTAATTATGTATTAAATAACAATTATAATTTTTAATTAATATAAATTAAAACTAACTTTTATATAAAATTTTAAAGATACTTTAATATAATAAATGGCAAATTGGCATAAATAATTCCCAAATTATGGTCATTTGGTGACATTGGTCCCTAAATTAATTTTTTTTGTGATATTAGTTCCCGAACTATGTTCAATTATATGATGTTGGTCCTTTTTGTTAACTTTTCTGTTAACTGCCCGTAAAAAAAATGTCCAAGGGCCTTTTCGTCTTTCCACCAATTGCTTTGTTTTCTGATCTTGGTTTTCTTGGGTTGAGGGATCTCCTTACTATAAAAAGGGTCTACAAATCACCGCGGGACGAAGTACAAAGCGATCCTCTTCTGTGTAGGAGCCTTTGCATAGATTATCCATTAAATCGAAAGATCACTGATGATCATCTTCTCTTTTTAGCAGAGAGGGCCAAAGGAAGTCTTCAAAGCTTAAATCTAGTAGGGTGCGTAAACATAACCGACGGTGGTCTAAAGCGGTGATTGAATCTAATCCAAGGTTGACAAAGCTAAATGTCACCGGCTGTTCGAGACTCACCTTGAAAGTATTCTGAGTAACTTGAAGCTTACGAAGTCTCTTGGCAACAAAACGGGGATCAAGTATCTGAGAATTGATGGGATTTTCGGTGTAACTAGGGAGGATTTTGAGGAGTTGAAGTTTTTACTTGGTGTTCATGAGAAGAATAAGTAGCAAGAAAGAGATCACGAGAAACAGAAACAGAAACAACGGTTCTTCCGACCAGGGCCGTGTTATCTTTCCGATTACGATGACGATGATGATCAACTGAAATTGACGTCGAAGTATGTCCTAAATGCCAACAAGTTCGGGAAGTATATGACTGTAACGCATATAGTTGTAAAGGGTGCAGATCTTGCGCAGTTTGCATTTCCCTTTGCGCAAATTGTGGCCGATGTTTAAGTAATTGTGATTACGAGGAGACGTTCTATTGAACTTGGTTTGTTTGGATTACTGGAATCAATCCTTTAAATCACATGGAGGAGGAGGTTACAGATTATAGAAGAGAATGACCCTTTTGCCATGGCAGCAGACCATCCTGAATCTTTCCGGAGTTCTCCTTGTTCGAGAATTTTTAATCACTTGCACTATCAGTCTTGAGATTTTTGGCCTTCAATCCAAAAACCAACAAAAATATCAGTTGGTTTTTTTTCTTTTTTTTTTCATAATGTTACAATAAAAAGATGAAAATGCCCTTGGGAAATTTTTTTAAAAAAAACTAACGGGCAGTTAATATAAAAGTTAATAAAAAGGATCAATGTCATACAATTGAACATAGTTTGGGGACCAACATCACCAAAAAATAATTCAGGAACCAATGTCACCAAATGGCCATAGTTTGGGGACTATTTATGCCAATTTGCCTATAACAAATAATGGCAAATTGGCATAAATAGTCCCCCAAACTATTGACATTTGGTGAAATTGGTCACTATTTTTTTTTTAATTAAATTGGTCCCTAAACTATCTTAATCTTGTCAAATTAGTTCTTCTGTCAAAAAATTCCGTTCCAACAACATAAAAATGCCTAAGGGTATTTTTGTACTTTCACATTTCAACTATACCACTTTGCTTCCGCCTTTTATCACTTCTTCGGGATGTGCTGATGGTATTTTCCTGAATGATTTTACCTCTAGTTGCCTCTTCAAAGCTTCGCCTTCTCTTAACTCTCCTTTCCTTGGAAAACAACTTCATGCTTTGGCAATTAAATTGGAACTGATTTCTGACGTTTATTGCACTGCTTTTGATATGTATAGTAAAACTAAAGTGAAGATGCAAATAAAATTTTTGATAAAATGCCTCAATGAAATATAGCAACATGGAATGCTAAGATATCTAATTCTGTGCTTAATGAAATAAAGAGATTATTGTTAAATTTATTGAACTTTTACGTGTAGATGAGGAGGCTCCTAATTCTATTAATTTTTGCACATTTTTGAATGCTTGTGCAGATTATTTGAGTCTAAAAGTTGGGTGGCAACTGCATGGTTTCGTAATTCAATTTGGGTACGAAAATGATATAGCTTTGTGGGTTAATTGATTTTTATGGCAAGTGCAACGAAGTAGAATTTGCAGAAATGATTTCTAATTGGATGAGGGAAAGGAATGTTATTTCTTGGTGTAGTATGATTGCAATTTATGAGCAGAATGATATGGGAGAGAAGGCATGTAACTTGTTTGTGAAAGTACGAAAATATCCTTGGGCATGTTTTTGTGTTATTCGACTTAACGGTGGTGGCCGTGGGTTAACAAATTTTTTGATGGAAGATCTAATTTGACACAATTAATATAGTTTAGGGACCAATTTAATTAAAAAAAAAAATAAAATACGGACCAATTTTACCAAATACCGATAATTTGGAGACTATTTATACCAATTTGCCAATAAAAAATATATTTTCAATGGAGGTCAAAATATTATATATTTTTTTAATTTATCACGAAACAAAATTTTCTCTATAAAATACTAAAATTAATACATTAGATTGCTAATTATAAAATTTTAATTAAATAGAGTATTTTAAATAAACCAGACTTAATTGTGGGCTGCACATTATCGTTATCGAATTTTCATGGGCCAATAAACATTCTACTCGGGCCCAGACACTAAGGCTATATTTGATTTAGTGTATAATTTAAAATTTTATATTCGAGTTTAAATTAGTGTTGTATTTCAACAACCTTTGACTTAGAAGTTGGTCCCTCAAAACACTCAAAAAAAAAAAAAAAAAAAAAGTAAAATCTACCAATAAGGTGTATTAATATGTCTTTCAAATATATTTATCTCTCAACATTCTAACTATCTAATAATTACATCATTATTACATTTATAAAATTCAACTTTTTTAAAAATAAAATCTTATCAAAACAATTTGTCACGAGAATTTTTTTTCATTCTCAAAAAAGTAAATTCGTTAACTCTAAGACGTAGGTGAATTGGTAAGGTGCTCTCCTAATTTAAGTGAGGTCGCAAGATCGAAATCGCACTCACATATACAGCCGTTTAAAAACTTGGGGTTAGAACGTACCTCTTGTAAGAGACCTACCCGGCTCGAGCGGAGATTAGTCTATATGTAGACATAGCTTAAAAGTGTTGCTCATAGTTGGAACCCATTCATGACACCTCGTGTACTAAGAAAAAAAAAAAAAAAAGTAAATCTATTTTTTTCAAGATAAATTTCATTCAAAAAAAAAAAAAGTCAAGTTTTTTGAAATTATGCACTAATCCAAATACAATCTAACTCTCTTATTCGTGTATCCCAATATTTGTATGTTAACTTCTATGTGAGAAGAATACGAGAATAATAGTATCTACTAGTTAAAAGACGTAGATCAGTTGATAGTAATATTACTTATAATCCAAAAAGTCTCAAGTTAAGACGTGTCAAAATAAATTTCATTCAAAAAAAAAAAAAGTGTCAAGTCTTTTAAAATTATGCCTTTGTTATAAATATTATTTTTATTTTTATATATGAATATTCTAACTTTCTAGATATTCTTACTCTCTTTACAAAAGTCATCATTGTACTTATAAATATTACGTCTTATTCCTTTTAATGGATGGTGTTGACAAACATTTTCTCTACATACATTCAAATTTTTTTTATTTTCTATATTTCTCTCTATTTTCTATATTTTCATTTTATTTATAATAGCCTCAAAATTTAAAATATATTTATATAGTATCAACTAAAATTTCCCCCCTGGGCTTGGGCAAAGTGGGTTGAGGCCCATTACGTGAAGAACTTAGGAGTAGAGAAAATGGGGAGAGGATTCAAAATTCGAAAGAGCCGACCGTTGAATGGAAGCATCTTTGTCTGGCAACAAAAACAACATTTACCCTTCCGCTGATGCTGCTTCAACAAAGAACGTCTTTCCTTGGTCAGTTTCCTCCTCACCTCAAGGTTCCAGGGATTGAATCTTAGCTTCTGATATCATGGAGGAGTAAAACTACTATTCAAAAAACTCTTCATCTGTAAGTTCCTCCTTCCCTCCGCTGTCCAGATTAGTTCAAGCATGAAGATGATGATGCTGAGACGCCACGGATGGCAACGCCCTCTCCACCCGTTACAGGTGCTAAATCTCAATTCTCCATTGCCATGTGCACTGTTCTCTGGCAGTTCAATGTCTCTCTACAATTCATCATCCCCTTAAAATAATAATTAAAAAAAAAAAAAAAAACCTAAAATTTTGATCAATTTACTACTTGTACCAAGTACGAATCCACCCGACCCGCACTTTTCAATTTCAACATTCACCTATCAGGACTTAGATACTCCCCCCATGTAAAAATGATTGCAGTAACCCATCATCAACAATTTAATTGCAGGTAGTGGGAATGACTCTTTTCGGTTTGTTGGTAGCGTCCTTTTATTGCTTCCTTGGCATTTTTCTGGGAAACGGAATTCCAGAGATCATCGTCACAGTCATCTTCTCTTTTGCGGTAAATCCCTCCCCGCCGACACACACTCACTTTTCGTTCCGTCTTTCCTTCTAGACTAGATTAGCCTTCAAGGAATAGTGTTGAATTTGAGTTTTTTTTTTTTATAATTATTATTTTAATCTTCCAATACAGGCACTTTCTGCTGCACTTCTATTCATCAGATGCGCCGCCATCGATCCTACAGACAGGACAAGGTTCAGATTCGGGAAGAAGAACAACCAGAGGAAAACCGTCAACTCCAATGTGTTCTCCAAGCTAAAATATGGCTTCATCATCCGGCAGGTTCTTGGCAGGTTTTTCAGGAGAATGGAACGCAAGATTCTTCGCACTTGCATAAGGCGCAAGTACGCACTTCTGGATCCTTGGAAAATCAGCTCTCCGCCATTGGAGCCTATGCTCCCTTTTCCTCTCGTTGTTAAGGATGATACTTCAATTGCAGCTGACCCAAAATCGGAACACATCTCCTTTTGTTCTCTCTGTGATTTTGAGGTCTAGTAATTTAAATAAAATTTTGTTTTAAGAAGAGGATATGTATGTGGTTGAACTTGAACGAGCTTCAGATTAGGGTTGACAATGACATCCCCCAACCCCGGGGGCAAAATTCCTAAAAGTTCGCATTGTAGTGCACTTTCATGGCCATTTGCATCGGCTAAAATGAAATATCCGCTTATTGACAGGTACAAAAGCAGAGCAAGCATTGTCGGACATGCAACCGATGCGTAGAAGGTTTTGATCATCACTGCAGGGTAAAGAAATGACAGCTGCAGTTTAACTTGCTTTCTACTTCGTTATATTCGTGGTTCCCTCTTATGCTGCTTGCCTTTTTTATTGTATTTTTATTTTTTCTCTTTTTCAGTGGCTGAACAACTGTGTTGGGAAAAGGAACTATACAACATTCTTTCTCATGATGATATTTTTGTTAATAATGGTGAGCCACTTCTCTACCCAGCGGTTGCTGCAACCATGCTTTATTACATTTAAGAGCACAACTCGCCACCACCACCCCCACCCCAGAACACGCATATGAATGTTCTTGGTTGTACCTACGTATAACACTTCCCCATCATCTTAACTTCTACAAAATCAATTGTTCGCCTCCCTGCAGCTTATGGCCGAAGGAGGAACAGCAATCGCTGTCTTTATAAGGTGCTTTGCAGATAGTAGAGGGATTGAGCAGGAATTGCGGACACGACATTACGTCAAATTCCCAAGGGGAATTCTTGCTGCGATATCGGTGATTCCCTAACACGTTGCTGATTAGTTATATCCAACAATTTTATCATCTTGAATCCTAGACTTTCATTGTCAAAACATTTTTCAGGTATTGCTGGTTTTATTGACAGCTTACAGTTCAGCAGCACTAGGACAATTGTTCCTCTTTCATGTACTACTAATTCGAAAGGTATTTCGAAAACTTCTTTTTAATGCAAATCGACCTAGATCCGATAATCCCGGATAATTATCAAAGTTAATTGGATAAGCTTCTGGGTCTCTCCCTCTTCTTCTAAACAAACTTTTGGATGTAAGAACTTTCCCGTTGGTAGTGTCTATGAAGTTTGACATCGAAAGTTCACACAAGAATAAATTGTTCTGGGCAGGGAATGAGAACATACGACTATGTCCTGGCAATGAAAGAGGAGAATAATCAGTTCATGGAACTGGATTCACCTGAAGATTCGGATTATTCTTCTGATGAGAGCATCGACGCCGCTTCTTCTGAAAATCCAAAATGCACGTCGCGATTCGTTTGTAGTGGTGGAGAGAATCGGGTAAGGATTTGCTTTACTTCAACTAATAATATCTCAAAGATAAAAAGAGAGTGCAGTGCTGAGCTTCTTAAACTCCCCTTGCAGCACCCAGCCACAACTCAGGACTCGCGGAGATTATCCATAAGAATTGATGGAGAAACCGAAGAAGCCACCTCGGCCTTGAACAAGAAGCAAGGTTTCCACCACGTGAGCATCAATCCTTGGAAATTGATAACTATGAACCAGGAGAAGGCTCTATTAGCAGCTAGTAAGGCCAAGGAAAGGCTCGTGAAGCAGAAGAACATGATGGTGGTTGAACACGATGATGATGATCCCCTGAAGCCATTACCATTACCATTAGAAACGAAAAGTGGACCCTTGATGCTGAACCCTTCGGATAGAAGTCATGTAAGCAGCGCAGAAACAGGAACACGTTTGGCTCCTACTGTCGCGCAGGATAGGTTCCCAGGATCACCAGTAAAGTTTTCGAGTCCAAGACGTCGTTTTACTTGTTCTCCGACCTTACCTCCTTCAGAGGGCATGGCTTCACCAAAGCACAAGTACCGAAGCAACTTTGATTTACAGCTTACACAGGTTTCCAGGGAACTTGAGACTTACATTTCGAGACAGGTTTTGTGCTCAATTTTGAGAAAAGAAAACGAGGCATCCCCCCAACAAGTAAGAGGTGGGGAATGGGAGAAATAGCTTTCCATTACTCGATCTTTGAAAAAAAAAAGAAGAAAAGGAAAAAAAAATGTTGTTGTTTTTACTCATTCCCCTCCCCCGCCACCCCTTTTCTTTCATTCTTTCTGAACTAACATTCTGCTAAAAGTCTATAGAGAAATTACAATGTAAAAAAAGTTCAAGGAATTCGCTTTTGTTGCCGGATTCCCTTCTCTGGGATGGAAGAAACATTACAAGTATTATTTCAAAGAACAAGAAACGGGACAGAAAATCACCCAACCAGACCTGCATGAAACGGATTCCACCGAATATAAGAGTACACATCCTTTTTGGGCGTTGACTTCCTCAACTAGTTTTGATGTTTTATTATCAAGCGTTCTATGCTCCTAATTACCAAAAAATTATAAAAAACAGTGCTCTATACTCCTGGTACAGTACAAATTGTGATGGACTTCAGGTAATACATAAAGTTCCTTCTTTGCGTGCAACCATCCCCGTATATATATATGTATGCTGTACAATGCATCAAAATATTTTGTAGACTTTTCTTTTTCAAGTAAGAGAATCACGCTCTACTGTGCGCACCGACCCAGTATTCCCACCAACAGCACTCCTACCATTCGAAATAAGTTTACCTGCTTCGGCAGGTTCTTGTTCATCTTGCCGCTTCACCAGCACTGGTTGAAACTGAAAAATAGAGAAAGCAATGGAGTGAAATTCAGACACTTCATCACAAGCACGCATCTCTTGAACGGTATTATATCTCTGCTGGAGAAAGCAGTGCTCAACAGAAAAGTTGAAAACTGAACAAGGGACATATATATCAGCTCCAGACCTGGTAAATGGAATAAATCACATTTCTTCTTATCTGTGCCATCATCTCTATAAAGAGCTTGTAGCCTTCAAGCTTATACTCAATAAGTGGATCCCTCTGGGCATATCCACGCAAACCTACAGCCTGTTGAACAAACTTTAATGCTTGCAAATGTTCTTTCCACAGACGATCAATGTTGCTTAACATTAGAAATTTTTCTGCTTCCTTCATTAGGCCTGGAGCTTGTTTCTCCACAATATCCTACAATTTCAGCAGACAAGGGGGAAATCATTTCAACCCAGGATGTATTTTTGAAGCAGACTACTTATGCAGAAATTATTACAATCTACTTTTTAATTGAACTTCACAGAATGATTACAATGAGTCATCTCTCACGACAAGTACACATCACGATTACTCAAGTAACTAACCCTTTTCTGAAGATAAGCTTCACATCCAGAAAGCCGGAGATAATCCTGCAATTCCTCATAATTTGAGCATTTGCTCATCAACAGATCAGAAGTCAAGTCATTCAACAGATAGCAATACCTGCAAAATTTGGGAGGAGTAGAAAAACCATGAAGACAAATAATTCACCATCATGAATAGGAAAGAGTCTTCTTTCTAGACTATCCTACGACTATGGGTGGTTCAGAAAGAGTTAAGAAGAATAACATAAGTTTCAGGTTCCTGTTTTCACAGGTACAACTCGAGATAGAAAAAAAAATGTGGTCCAACTAAGAGAAATAAATGAAAGGAATGTTCCATACTGTCGAAGCTTTGAAATAAGCTTTTCAAGATCCCAGATTTCTTTTGGAGCATCAGTACCGACATTTGCCTATTGCATCATCAATGAGAATCAATTAATTGGCCATACAAGAAATCATAGAGGACAAGAAGTACAAAAGCAACAGAACTTAAATGCAGTCCCACCTCTAGGATGTCATCCATCGTCAGTTCAGCATATTCAATAAGAAGAGATTTAAGGTCTTCAGATTCCAGGGCACGTCTTCTCTCAGTATAAACACGATCTCTTTGGCTGTTCAGAACTTCATCATATTCAAATAACTGCTTCCGAATATCAAAAAAGTAATTTTCTACTTTCCTTTGAGCTTCATCTAAAGCTTTGGTCAACATCTTAGATTCAATTGGTAGGTCCTCCACTCGAAAAGCTCTCATCAAACCCTGGAATTACCATCTAAAAGCCTTAGAAACCAATACTGGGGGCAAGTAAAAGAAAACTAGAAACCATACCTGAATTCGATCTCCACCAAAAATACGAAATATGTTATCTTCAAGACTTAAAAAGAAGCGGGAACTTCCAGGATCCCCTTGTCTGCCACTTCGACCACGTAGCTACATGCAATATGTTTTGAAGTAAAGCTTTACTTATAGATACCTATTTTAGTAAAACTACTGAAAACGCAACAGAAAGGAGGAAATTTCTTAATATCCAGGACAATACCATACAACACTTCCTTGGTTGAAACTTTGAGTTATGAAAAAGACCTGATTGTCAATTCGACGTGATTCATGGCGTTCTGTCCCAACAACATGAAGACCACCAGATGATACAACCTGTCATCAAACAGTAAAATTCACTTATACAAATGTGACCAGAGAGAGAAAGACGAGCTTTACAACATTATTTTTCCTTATGAAATATCCAATAAATGTTCACTTCGTGAAGTCCAATGAATCCACAGAATAGAGAATAAGTAGTTCTGCTCTAATTTCTAGAAGCTCGCCTAACATACTGATTGCTTCATGACAGCCACACTATAGTTCCAAAACAGACAGAAAACAAATTAGCTTAGAACAAAATGAGGGGGTTTACATGTTCACCTTTTCACAAACTAGGATATCCTTAGCATGCATGTTTCATGGCAACCATAGCAATAGTGGTAAAGATGAGTTTCAAAACAGTTCTGTGGTTACAGCAGAAAGCTACAGTGAAATTCTCATTTCACAAGATTGACTCTCCAGGGGCATCAATTTTTAGAGGATGAATTATGTGATGCAAATAATAGATAAGGCACGCAATATTCAACCTTTGCAGTTTTGAATGCTTCGAACAGATATTTGGAATGGGAATATTAGTTGGTATACCTAGTTATCATCAAATCAACAAATTCTATTTCAGTTCAAAAACAATTTTGCAAGGTTACAAAAGGTGCTTCTCCTCTTGCACAAGAAAATATACCTTCTTCCTTTCTTCCTCTGTGTAAATTTTATATTCTTTAACAATTTGTAGGAAGGCATTCCGCAGCTTTGCTGTCACCTCATCTTCTACTGGTCCCTACAAATTGAACATGTTTTTGTTACAGCAGAGGCATATAGAAAGTATGACTTCGGATTAGACACCATAACATAAATCTTCATGTATTTGAACTGCTTGTGCATTTCATGGCTATAGAAATGACTGGACGATATTTTTCAACAGAGCAGCAATGTTGCATGGAAATGTCAGTGAATATGTTTGGAAGAAATCAACGTCTTCAATAAGCTTCACCTTCTCACAAGAATATGAGAGTCTTTCCTCTGCTTCCAGCTCAGTTAATGATCTCCCGCCCCAAGTTTTGGCAGATAATTGTACAGCTTCTTCAGCCAGTTTGATGTTCTCTTTTGACAATATGCAAGGAAATAAATTCTCATTTACCTAGAAGATCATTTCATAAAATCCATGTTAGAAGAATGTATAATTCAAAAAAATTCTTGAAAAACAGATCTGTACAACTCAAACCAACCTTCCATGTCTTTTTCAGAGGAGGTTTCTTCACGGAAACAAAAACTCCTTCAGCAGGTTTAACAACTCTGCCACAAATATCCAACTCGTTAAAAAATGTATAAATTTGGAAAAAGGAAAACTTCTCTGGGTGCTTTACTACGATACCATTTTTCGTATCTCTACAACCCCATATTTAAGTAAGAAGAAAGGAGAAATATCTTTGAGATAGCCAAACAAAATTTAGTAAATGTAAATGTTAAATTAACACCTCTTAAACTGATAGAGAGGGGTTGAATTTAACCACTTAGCACACTCCTCCATGTCAGGCCAAACACAAAATTCAATAACAGGCCCATCGCATGAACAATAATCAAACAAATAGGGATAGAACAATAATCATGACCTCGCACTCTAATACCATATTAAAGTATCACCTACTCTGAAAGCTTAAAAGGAATTCCAAACATGTAATCATGAACTCAAAAGCCTTCCCTCTCCAAAATCCAAATTGATGGAACTTGCTCAATCTCATCTGCCATTAATCTTTGCCATTATTTCCTATCACTTAGGTAAGAATAGAGTATTCGTCTTTTCGGTTAACGTCAGAAATGCCCGTCAGAAACTTTAATGGTTCCTTTCTCCATTTCTCGTTCTCTTTTTCCTTCTCACTGAAACATTTGTATTCGAGTTTTTAACATTTAAAATCTTGGCCTAAGGTACAAGAATTTTACGGCATCCAAGTCCTTCCCAAAAGGTCAAACTTTGATTCAACATCCATTTTTACGATGGAAGGGCATAACTGAGGACTTTGCAATTTCAGTTTCAAGTATAATTTGCTGTTTTTTTTCTTAAAAAGTTCCCATTTTGTAAAGGCACTATTGTCCTTATACTTTTATTCTTTACGAATGGCAAAAAAATATAATAATAATTGAAATAAGTACAAGTTAAAGCTTAAAAGATAATCCAAAATGATTTAACTTGTGTTCATGGAGCAGTTGAGATGGTGGTAGCCTGTGTTGGGGTTTGGAACTATGGGCAATATGAAGTAAAAGTTCTAGGCATCATAGTATGAAAATTCATTGACTAAACAAAAGAAAACAGATGAAAAATCTTGGGGTTAAGGAAATACCTTGGCATTAACATCTCCCGTAACTTCAACCTTGCCATAAATTCTGCATTGCCACCAAGGATAATATCTGTGCCACGACCTGCCATATTAGTTGCAATTGTAACTGCCCCAAGGCGACCACTCTGTGCAACAATTTCAGCTTCCCTTTCCACATTTTCTGGTTTTGCATTTAGAACCTTATGGGGATATGAAAGCAAATTACGTTGATAATAACATTGAGAAGAATACTAAAACTAGAACCTAAAAGTGAGCAAAATCTCACATAAATCACATCAAGGTTGCTGCTAAAGATTTCAAAGTACGGACCTTTGCTGAACAATATTTTTCAAGTTTGATATCAAACTCACCTCATGAGGGATCCCAGCTTCAAAAAGCTGTTCTGACAATGCATCACTCTGCTCCACACTAGTTGTACCAACTAGAACAGGGCGACCTGTTTTATACATTCGGGAAATCTCAACCACAACTGCTCTCCATTTCCCAGTAGATGCCTTAAATACAACATCTGGCTCATCCTGGATAAGAAAGTAAGGATTTATACCCAGGTTCAGTCTCAAAAGTGCTCATAGCAGGAAAAGAAAGTAAAATAATCACGTAAATAAGGCTTCATAGGTGATGCCATCAAGTCTATCCTAAATCTAATCTCATTAAAATCAGGAAGAAGAATCAGAAACAAGCGCGTGCTCAAACTGAACCTTTCTTATCATTGGCTTGTTTGTTGGTACAATAGTAACCTTGAGCTTGTATATACTCTCAAATTCAGTGCTCTCAGTTGCTGCAGTTCCAGTCATGCCACAGAGTTTTGGGAACTACACAAATTAGTGTAACCATCAGAATGTTTGCTTGCATGGATCCAACAAGCAAGAGGGGAAACAAAACATGGAAGTATAAAATATGTTCCGTCCAACTGCTTATAATGTCCACAAACCTGGAGAAAGAAATTTTGGTAGCTAATTGAAGCTAAGGTTACAGTTTCATTCTGAATGGGTAAACCTTCTTTTGCTTCAACAGCCTGGTGAAGTCCATCACCCCAACGCCTCCCCTGAAGGACATGGTCAACCACGAAATTACATCTTTGGACTTAACCACTTTTCTCTGTTTCACAATAACCTATTATGCATCCAACATTGGGTACACCAATACTGTTTAATAGTTCCCCAGACTTCTTGCTAATGATGACATCATTTCAAAAAGTTAATAAATAAAAGAGAGCAATTTCATCACTTCTAAGATAAAGCATGAACAGGAATCCTCGGCATGCTTTCTGTCAGTATCTTTGTTAAGAAACCTACAGTTTAGATATGATGTTTTTTGTCTCACAAACAAATAAGTTGCAGATGATCATATTAATAAGAAAAGACCTATTACGGTCCTCCAAATAAATCATGTTTGAGGTATGCCCTTAAAGAAGGATTAGAAAATGCAGAAGATATGTATTAACCCCATGACCTACACGCTTACACCTGAACAAGCTATTATTCAATGAAGATACTCCTTTGGATAATTGTGTTTCATTAACTGTGGAAAATAGAGAGAGATAACAGATGGTGACTGACCCTGCATGAAACTTTCACTTGTTCCCTGAGGAGATATACATGTATATATATGAACAATATACAACAATCTAGAAAGACCGGAACCATTTTTCTGTTCTTGTTCATTTCATTTAGCCTTCACAAAACTAAGAGGAGAGAAATTGCTCATATTAAGTTACCTGCATGATTCGACCAGTAAACTCATCTACTATGAGGACCTCTTTGCCACGGATAATGTAGTTAACATCTCTAAGGAAAAGCTCCTTTGCTTTGACAGCATTCAGAATATATGATGCCCACTGTTCTCGGGGATCATATAAATCCTTAACATCCAAAATCTCCTCGGCATCTGCATAACCCTGTTCTGAAAGTAGAACAGTTTTTTGTTTTTCATCAACCTGTGCAAATGATATTAGTAAAATTAAGTGGAAACTTGCTCCAAATGTCTAGTAAGAGAAAACAAATAGGCCCCATTTATAACTTCTTTAGAATTACACCATGCAAGAAGGAAGCAGTTCATCAGAAACTCTATGAGTGTTTCAAGTTTAAATTTCCAAGACATGAAGTTCTTAGAATTTATTAGTTCTCTTACACTGTAATGTATATCCCGGACAAAAGCAGCAGCTATCTTTGCAGCTTTATAATAGCGGTCGCTTGGTCTTTCAGCAGGACCTGATATGATTAATGGGGTCCTTGCTTCATCAATTAGGATAGAATCAACCTCGTCAATTACGCAATAATTAAAACCTCTCAACACAAGTTCATCAACATTCTGTAGATCCAAAAAGTACACTGTCAACTCAGATAGAAAATAACTAAATAATTTAAAGAAGCATATTAAGGAAGTGAAAGATTCTCATCAAGTAAAATTACTTTCCGTGGCAAGATTATCTCTTAAGTAATCAAAACCCAGTTCACTATTGGTCACATATGTGATGTCACACAAGTAATTTTCCCTTCTTTCTTCACTTGTCATGTTCTCTGTAAGCATACGAAGTAGTTATAAGAGTATTCCCAAGACTCAATTAAAATGCAAGCAACCAGAAGCAAAGTAATATAAATAAGAATTCCTAAAGAAATAAGAAGTGTCCCCAGCACACACAAAAATATATACACATACATACATATACTCCCTCCATCTTTCTTTTTTCTTTTTTTTTTTTTTTCACTTCTCACTAGACAAGACTTTACACTCTTTAAGAAAATACAAAAACTGATGTCTCGTTTAGTTTAAAAGACTAAAATACCATTTAACTTTACTTTCTTCAATAAAGAATAATTAATGAATAGTAGTTTTAAAGCATTAATTGAAGGGTTATTGAGAGAAAAACATCAATACCTCATTTATATAAGGTGACAAGTTAAAAAAAAAAAAAAAAAAACCAACAACAACAACACAGATGGTTCTGCTGTGTGCCTCAAAGCCCATCATGTGGCTAAAATCCATGCTCAAACTTTTGGTGTGGATTATTCTGACACATT
Organism: Marsdenia floribunda; assembly: GCA_035583425.1. NCBI lineage: Eukaryota > Viridiplantae > Streptophyta > Magnoliopsida > Gentianales > Apocynaceae > Marsdenia > Marsdenia floribunda. The sequence goes on along the minus strand of JAXGGT010000169.1, from coordinate 10,574,316 downwards.
TTCTTCTATGGATAAATTAGATTTTTTTTTTTTTTTTTGTTATCTCTCTCGCAGCAACTTATGGTTTGACTCTTACATCAGTTAGACATTAAAAATGGCTTTTTATAGAGTGATCTCTATGAAGAACTATACATGGAGCAGCCACCTAGATTTATTGCTCAGGAGGAGTATGGACAAGTAGGTCTCCTTTGTAAGTCCTTGTATGGATTAAAACAGAATCCACAAGCTTAGTTATAGAAATGTAGCCAAGCCGTTGAGATGTTTGGAATGAAGAAGAGTAACTTAAATCACTCGGTGTTTTACTCTAACTCCAACTCAGATATCATTCTTCTAGTTGTCTATATTGACCATACAGTTTGTGAATAATAATATGGGTATTTCATCTCTGAAATCATTTCTTCACACTCAATTTCAGAGCCTTAAAGTATTTCCTGGGGTTAAAGTAATGCAAAGAAAGAAAGGTATTTTTCTATATCAAAGGAAATATGTGCTTGATTTATTGGCTTATACAGAGAAGTAGGGAGCAAAATCATTCAGTATTCCAATGCTCCCTAATTCACAACTAACAAAAGATGGCAAATTATTTGATGATCCTGACCGGTATAGAAGATTAGTTGAAAGACCTAACTATCTTACAGTAACCCATTCAAACATTACCTACTCAATTAGTGTGTAAGTCAGTTTATGTCTTTCCCCCCAGTTCATCACTGGGTTGCATTGAAACAAATCTAGTGTTACCTAAAAAGGGCCCTACAACGTGGTATACTGTGTAGCAATCATGGGATAGCGACATTGAATGTTTTCATGATATAGATTGGGATGGTTCAAAAATAGATAGACGATCTACTACAAGTTATTGTATATTTGTTGGGAGAAACTCGATATCTTTGAAAAGCAAGAAGCAAACCATGGTTTCTCGCTCTAGCGCAAAATCTGAATGTAGAGTTTGGCACAATTTGATCAATTTATGTGATGTTTGTTTTAAAGTATCTATTCTAGCTAAATTATGGTGTGATAATCTAGTTAATCTACATATTGCCACCAATCCTATGTTTCATAAGTGAACTAAGCATAATTGATAATCATTTTGTTTATGAAAGAGACAACAAAATTTAATATCTACAAAATATGTTAAGACTGAAGAACAACTTGGCAATATCTTTACCAAGCCTTTCAATGGGGCTCGGATTAACTCTATTTGTAACAAGTTGAACATGACTGATGTCAATAACTTGAAAGGGATGGTTGATATATAAGTGTATGTGTGTGTACATATATTATGATTAGTGGTATCATATATACCCAATATTTGGATAAGTCATTTAGAATTACACGTATATCTAGTCCATAGATTGTAATATTGTACTATTGTAAATAGCAACTTTTCAATAGAAAAAAAAATGACATATTCAAAACTTACGTTAAAGCTCAAAATTTTCAATACGTTTCTCTTCACTTTTAAAGAGAAAATATTTTCCAAAGCAAGCTATTTCTCTTCTTTTTTTTTTTTTTTTTTACTTTTCTCCATGCAAAACTCCTAAACAAAGAACAATTTCCCCTTCATTTTCTTTTCTTCTTTTTCTTTTTCTACCACACTAGTTGTGAGTGTGCCAAAACAATATTTTGGGAACTTAAATTTTTTCCATTATTCTCAAATTAAATAATGTGACTTCTTTAGCAAAAGAATGTGACACATACGTTGGATTAGGCCAACCTTCAGTCCTAGAAAGCGAGGAACTTGTCCAACCCATTCACAATCTCTTCTGGCCAAATAATCGTTGACTGTAACAACATGCACCCCTTTCCCAATCAATGCATTCAAATAAGCAGGTAATACAGCAACGAGTGTCTTTCCTTCTCCAGTCCTCATTTCAGCTATTTCTCCTTTGTGTAGAACCATGCCACCTACATCCACAAAATCCAGAAAAAGGGAAGTAAGAAGATGCCCAGCTAACAGAAATAATTCACACCTTGTAGTTTCATTTACTAGGGCAGAAATGGGAAGAACTCAAGAACAAACTAGGAAATGTGCACAAAAGTCAACCAGCTAATCAGTGGTGCTCCAATGAAAAGTTTGGTACAATCGAAAAGCTACATGTAGACAATCTGGCATATAGCAATGTTAGTTCATATCTATAATTTTTGGCAGTAATAGTTCTAAACGACCAGCAGATGCTCAAAGCCTATCAACGGCATTATACCTATCAATTGCACATCAAAAGGTCTAAGTCCAAGAACCCTTTTCGAAGCCTCGCGCACAATAGCAAATGCTTCCTGCAAGGTAACCAACAATTAGAATCCCAAAAATGGTAACCCATTATTACAAAGAGGAAATACAGAGACAGGCATCTTTAAACAAGTAAACATAGAAACCAAAAAGGCATATATAAAAATTTTTGGTTCTGCATCATTTTCTTCTATTCTCTCATTTTAGTGCACCAGACAGATATTGCAACTTGAGATTTTTAAAGCCAAACACAACACAAAAGCATGTCCAATAGTGCAGTGTGTAGTACAAATCAAATGTCAATGTGGCTGTTTAAGGAATATGATAAATTGGTGATCTCATTGGTCAATTGTCTTCATCTTTGTTCTTGCAAAGATGGTAACTGATAAACCCACATGAGAGACAAAAAATTGCATTTAGAAAATGCAGCATTGGCTTTGAGCTCATGGAATCTTCTATATTTCATGGTAAATAAGTCAAATTTTCAAACTACAAATGTTTTATCTGAGCTCAACCTGGAAGGTTCAAGCTTGACTCAGTTGAACAAACAAAGAATCCAATCTAAAACTCAATTCTACTGGGGGGCTTCTTTATAACACAGGCCTAAGCCGAGTGTAATTTGCGCATAATCAAACAACCACGCAAAAAGTTCATGTAAGAATTAATTTTAAAGGTCGATTAGGATTCGTAGACTGATAAACCCCACTGTCATTTCATTTCATATGTGAAGTTAATTTCGGTAGATTTCTCCATACTTTGTTTACAATCCCCAACGCACGGTAGTAAATAAATAAATAATACTATTATGGAAGCTAGAGTTCTTCTCCTTGTACGTCATTAGTTAAAACAACTGGACAACCACCCAGCAGCAGAATTGCAGTCGCCATCTCAGGTGAACCGGTAAGAGGAAAGGAAAATGCAAATTAAAAAGGTTCTCAAGGATGAGCTAGAAGTAGAGAAGCCCGAAGAGACTCACGGGTAAAAGAGAGTCCAAAGAATCGCCATTGGAAGCGCGTTCCTGTAAGATGGCGGTTTTCTCGCGCAACTGGGAATCGGATAAGGAGGATATATGGGCCTCCATTTCATTGATGAGAGAAATAGTGGCGGAATACTGTTTACGGGTGGCCTCACCAGTGTCGGATCCCTTGAACATGCCACCGAGTAGACCACCAAAGGAGGCCATGGCCACGGGGGAGGAGTAGAACCTCCGGCAGCCTCTACCGATACCCTTTAGTGGTGTTTGGAGAAGCTTGGTAGGGAAACAGGGCATTGGGTCCCCACCAGCATTTATCCAGCAGGACAAGGAAGAAGCGGACCCTAAGAGACAAGGGCTTCGATAGTTGGAGGAGAAAGGATAAGACCTGAGAGCGGAAGAGGGAGACTCCAGCGCCATCACGAACAGACTGCTAGCGCTGGGATTGTTCTGTTGAAGAATCTTTGTTTGCGCCCAACCTTGTCTTTAGCTGTATATGCAAACAGAAGACTGCTACTGTATAACTTTTGGTTGGGATAGATATCTGCTTCTCTGGCGGGGATAACGTACTGGATATATATATATTTTTTTTTTCAATTATACTGGACTTTATTCTTTTCTTATGTATTCGCACTAACTTACGAAAAAATCTTTAGACAAAATTTACTTACTCAATCTCGATGAGCGTTTATGAGGACAACTTCTTCTTCTTCTTTTTTTTTTTTTTTTTCAATTAAATTTTAAAAAATATTACAGCATCAATATTCCAAATATCAATTTTATTATTTAGAGTTTTTTCCTGTTTGCTTTTTTCTTTTCTCTCAAAACATCATATCAAAATACTTTAAAAGACAAACAAAATTACATTATATAAAAATAAAGAAAAAAAAGTTGGCCGAAGAGCGCTGAGTAAAGAATGGAGATAATTGTCCCGTTTACATCCATGTCAAATTCACAAATACGATCATATAAAACGCTACCAATATGTTTCCAGATCCCTTCTCGATCAATATATGTATATATTGATCAAATAATATTTTTTCAATGTAAATTTGTCTCCAAGCTCTATTGAGCATGGTGATGGTGGTAATCCACGCCTCAAACACCTGCAAGAAACTTTCACAAAGAAGTTATCTTCAGAAAGCCTGTTAAGTTAAATTAATAATGGAGAGGATTCTCTTTATATGTGAGAAAATTCTAATATTACAAAAAATAATTTAATAGAGAGATAAAAAGTTTAGAGAAAATAATGAATAGTAAATTAAATCGTACCTAGAAGGATCTTTTCTCCCCATGTTTATAAAGGATCTTTTCTCCCCATGTTTATAGTTCGATAAATAAATTTTCTCTTCTTAAATGTAAGAGTGTTTATTCCCATATAAGGAAGCTAACTTCCCTCCCCCATTGACATGTAGTGTTTGCTCGTTGGAATAAAGCAAAAAGGATATCCACTTTTCAGACTAACGTTGATATGATAAAAATGTACCTTTCATGTATTTAACATTCTCTGTTACCTTGTATTTTTTTCATAGTAATAATAATAAAATATAACCAAGCCTCATTAATCTATGCCCAATACTTGGGACTTGGACCCTTGTGAAGAAATGTTTAGACTTAATCCGTTTCACCTCGTCGATGGCAGAACTCAAAGAGTTAAGACACATTCAAAGGATCGTATCTCCGACGTCGTATTAAATGAGGCAATAATGGTCGCCACGTCAGCCCTCAGAATTTCGGCTGTTCAATATATATGAGATCAGACTCTACTGAAGAATGTTTTTACAATTTCCACCCTGAAACTTCAAACATAATGCAACAAAAGGTTGTAAGACAGCAGGTAACGCTAATACTATCCACATGCCCAGGTAACAAAATCCTGATTCTTCTAATAGCAAAAAAGAAAAAAAATAGTATATCCTTGGAGCTCCTAGCTGGAGGTGGACAACCGTTTTACAAAAATTGAGGGGCGGGAGGAGGAGGATGGGGCGAACAAAGAAAATGCACCCTGCATGGCAACTCAGCTCGGTTCCGGAGGCAATACTTTCAAGCTTCGCATCCACTCACAGAAACTAGGTTCATCAAAGTGAACGAAGCTACTTTTCAGCCTTGTTCTATCTTCTACTGTCAAAGTCCGAAGCTGTGGAAATCTAGCCTCCTGCATATACATGCATGAACATTCTTTTAATCCCCAAGCTACAATTAAAAAAAAATGAAACTTATGCAATTTGTATCCTGCATGACATTTCACTTCTCAACAATTAGGTTGAAAACCGAACTCAAAACTAAAAAGATGAAAATGCATTTGCTATGCTCTCTCACTTGTTCGTACGGAGGGTCTTTGTGTGCAGGAATCAACCGAGAAACAAAGTATCGAGCCTGAGAACTTCCTTCCTGTTATCAACCATGTCTCAATTTTTTAGCTTCTTACTTCATTCCAGCACAAGCATTTCAGCAAGGAAAACTATACTACCTTAAATGCAAGAATACGGGGAGCTGGGAACCGCACTTCAGTTAGCTCTTCAGCCAATGTCCTACAAGCTGCTAAAGCAGCTGCACTTTTTCCTTCCTGAGCAGCTAGTTCAGCTCCCTGAGAATATGAACCAAGACTGTTACAAAGACAGTGAGAAAGTGAATTGCTCCAAACCCCTGAATTGTGCTTTAGCTTGCAAAAAGACTCTGTAAGTATATGGTTCTCTTTCAGTTTATCTATTACTGTCAATGGGAGAGGTTTGCATCCCTTTGTTTCAGCCTCAAACATTCTGATTGTTAAAAAAATAAGAGAAGCAAGCTTGCTAAAGCTACCCTAAGAGAGGTTCATCCATATATTCACTCTTCTTTTGGGGCAGCTGAAATAATCTTCTCTCTTTCTTTTATCTGTTTTTTTTTCCTTCACAATCAAAACTTTTATGAGACTGAATTCAACTGGTGCAATCCTTTTGAAATAGCAATTTCAGTTCTAAATTCCCCAAAAGATTTTACATCTCCACAAAAACACACAAATGAAAACAAAACACGTGAACACAATATAGCAATTTTATCCCTGCTTCAAGTACCAATAAGAAAAAAACAGTAGTTAGACTTTAATTTGGGAGTAAGAACTGGGAAAAAAATTTAAGGATAAATCTACCAGAAGTTAAAAACTAATATGAAAAAATTTGAGAAGAATTCAAGGATTCCCTTCAAACAATTCCATACCTTGCTAAATACAAGCAATGATTAAAACAACCAAAACACAGCTTCAATAAGACAGGCTACAGGTTTAAAATTTTTTGTTGTGCAACTATTGCTAATAAGTTTCCAAAGTTAATACAGAATTTGTAAACTTAAGACAGAAAGTTTTCACTGAATTATCTGCCTGACAATTATTATCAAGGTGAAATGTTTATCTTCCATAGACTGCAGGATTAGTTAAGAGAACAAATTTCTTGAAAATCAACAAAGCCTCCTCAAACAAATAATAACACAAATTAGTACTCCCTCAATCATAAAAAGTATTGTCAATTAAAGACATAACCCAAGAATTAAAAATTGTTAAAACATATCAAAATATAATACATAAAGCCTAATGTATCCTTAAAAAGTAACTAATAGTTCATTAGTAATGTGGAAGTCAATAGATTAAATAAAGGTAGCTTTGGAGGGAAGATAAATAAGTGTATGGACAACAATTATATTTGGTCAAAATACTTTAACCATGTTTTTACTTAAAAAACAAAATTTCAATGTGCTAATTAAAATTTTAATAATTTCGTCATAGAAATTTCAAATTCAAATGTTCCAATTTAAATATATATATATATAAATATAATTTAGTTTCCCCCAAAAATTTATATACAATTTTATGTGAATAGAATCCTTGTCCAAATTGACCTTAAAAATCTTATCATTTAAAAGATTGACAAATATTTAGGGTCAACTAAACAAATTTGACAGAGGGAGTAAACTGGAAAGCATAGTTCCAATATCATTAGCTACTTAGAAATGTCTTGAGCAGAAAACCATGATCATCAAAGTTCATGTCTCATATGCAGGAATAGCCACATGACATGTAATATCAAATTCCATAATAAACAGTAAACATTTCAGGCCTGATGACTGCCATAAACAAGAAGTTAATAGAACATGACAGTATTAACCAAAGTCGTTTCACACACAAGGCCATTTTATTGTACAATTCAGTGAAGAAATTGTATAATGTTGTTTTTCTTTCCTCTTTCTCATCCTCGTGCTGACTGCCATAAAGAAGAAGTAATAATAGAACATGACACTATTAATCAAAGTCATTTCACACACAATACAATTTTATTCTACAGCTCAGTGAAGAAATTGTATAATGTTGTTTGTCTTTCCTCTTTCTCCTCCTATGCATTCTTAATTCATCTACCCCGCAAAATAAAATTTATGCAGACCACCGAGTGATACTGTTAAGAGGAGATAGAAAATGCGGGTTGAATTTTTGTTTAAAATGAATTCATCATAGTTTACAGGATAAGCATTCTACCTGTGATATTAGTACAAAGATGTGCTTTGAAAAGCATGGTCACGAAAGGAGAGAACAAGATCATACAGTAGATAAGCAAAAAGCATGAAGGTTTATCTGCTAAGTAGTAAAATGAAAAGGAACAAAAAGACACGCAAAATGATCATGTCACAGATGAAAAATCCAATGCATCAAGATTGTTCTTCTCTATTTTGGTTTCTTTGGGATTAGTAGAAACAAAAGGAGAGTGTGACAAACCAGCCAAATGAAAACGTCTGTTCCATGATCAAGAACAACTGCTGCAGCAGATTGCATAGCGAGGTCATAAGCTGGCAGCTCCTCGAATGTGCCACCTTCCCTGTGCATGAGACAGCGAGGTGCCACCATACGCAGGGATAAATCAAACGACGCATTCAGAAACAAGTTCCGCAGTACAGACCTCTCATCTTCATGACCAATTATGCTTCCCAGAAGTGGGCCCCTTCTAAGATGAAACAGGAGCTCTGGCAATACAGCAAGTTCCTTCGGAAACTGATAGAGTTTTGACTTGGGTAATTGACAACCAAACTTAATAGCAATATCCTTGACTCTTTCATCAATTATTAACTGCATATCAAGTGCATCACTGGAATTTTTAGCTCGCAAGAGGGTCTTCTTAGCAATAAGAACTGCAGCCACTTCATCTTGCACACTTTCAAGATAAGCTGACACACCATCCACAGTTGGCAATCTAACAGTAATCACTCGTGAAATTTCAGCTTGATAGGCATTCAAATATTGGATAGCAACTTGAAAATACACAGAATCACTCTTAATGTCAGATCTAGTCTCCATGCACAGAGCAAAGCTCTGTGTTTCCTCAACGCTCAACATTCGTATAGAAAGTGCAGTGTCATTCTTGAAAGCTTCATTATTTTCTGTGTGCGCCTCCTCCCCAGGACCAACAACTTGACTGACAAAGATATCATCTGAACAACGAATCTCCAACAAACCATGAGATCCTGCTGCCCTACAAGATGCCCGCTGCAAATTCACGCCAAATGCCTCTCCAAAATCGTCATGGAGAACGAGGACACCACCAGAAGATTTAGCAAGAGATTGCAGAATAGGAACTCGTATTGGACACGTTCCAGCGCATAGTACATCAATCACTGTGCTACGTCGATGAGCCTCTCGACCAAGATTTTCCATCCACTTCAAAGCTGTTTTCTCCATATGGGGATAATTAGGATGACTTAAAGAGTATGGAACAGAGCCCGGGCCATATGTTATTGGTCCACCGGCACAGACAATTATCCTACTATTCCCTCCTGGCCTTTTGACAACTCCATGAGACATTTCTGCAGATGGACCCTGAATTATTGCCAGAGCAACCTCGACTGCAACACCAAGGCAACGATCTCTAGAAGCTTCAGGAACATTCAGTTTGTATGGCCTCAATGAAGAAAATATCAAGTGTGCAACAGGAAGTGATGCATGGACAGGTGACAAGTATATCCCAGTCCCATAGATCATTGCTTTCAGTGACTCCTGGTTTGGTGATTTGTTACCAGGAAGGACATCAGCAGATGCAGTTAATTCTTCAGAAAAATCATACACTGATACAGTGCGGCCATAAAGCACAATTCCAAGTCGTGTAGCAGGAGGTAGTGAATCAACAAATGCATGCAAAGAGCTCTGCAGATGTTGGAGGTGTGGTTCATCTAAACACTCGTCTATTACAAGAACAATTGGTGCAGTCATCCTAGAATCAGAAACTGGAATAAAACCAGGTCTTTTGTTCCCAGTTTGTACATAATCAACCAATGGAGATGATAATTCTGGCAGATTACGAAGCTCATCCTTGCTAGAAGCTATGTATTCACCATCACTCCCATTCAGATTTCGGCATATCACACATTGCCACTGGCCTGAACCAGGTAAAATATTGCAATAGAGATTCGAATAGGCCCCACAATCGTGGCATCGATGGGCCTCACGTTGTATAATCTGAGGACCTGGTGAGACCTCCTGCCCTGGGGAAACTAATGCCCCAAACCCTAAGCTAGGAATATTTGCTAATTTCTTTTGTTTCAACACCTGTAGGGATGAAAATCAGCTAAATGTAAACAAATGAGATATTTCAAACATAATGTCAAACAATGAAGCTGGATTGCTCAGTTGCCAAACGAAAATCAAAAAGTAAAAAGTGACCACTAGTTCCCATGTGATCTGAAGAAGGGTCAAAATAATACCCAACGAATTTCTTTGGAATAGAGTTACTGCTAGAATTAGCTGGGGTTAGACTTCATCAACAAAACAGACAACCCGAATTCATTATCAATGCATTTTGTTTATGATACAGCCAACCAGAAGAAGGCACGCTTTATCTATGGTCTGAGAACAAAAGCAAGTAAGAAGTACCTTGTGAGCTGAGAATACAACGTTTCGAGCATCCGAAGTATAAGCCAACTCCTCCGCGGCATCAGAAACTCGTTGCTGCAAATCGGCAGACCCGTTGGAATAAAGAGGAGAGGAGGATATGGGTAAAGAAGAGCCTGAAGAAAAGACAAGAGGCTGAGGCGTGGCTGGGGAAGTTCTAAAAGGCACAGCAGCAGGTTGGAGCGGTGAAGAAAACACGGGAGGGCCAGGTGGAGTGCTGAGACGCGGCAAAGAGCCTGGCGTTCTAATCGCATTCCCTGGTGAAGGTACATTGGGTACTTTGATGGATGGAGAAGGGATTTGGTCAGATTGTAGTAGTGGTGGCGGTGGAAACCTTGACCCACCTGTTGATGAAGAGAGAGGAAGAGGAGGAGGGCTCAACTTAGTATCAAGTCCCGGATTGGAGATAGCAGCAGCGTATGGGCGGGGAGAGGATTGGGGGTGGTCGGCCATCGAAAGTCGAGGGGAAAAAATTACCCAACTCCGGTTATCAATCAAAATAGCACTTGGATCAAGAAACCCCAAAGTCAGCCTTGAATTGTTCGGAAGTGATTCTACGCAGGGAGAGGTCGGAGAGGAAGCATCAAGATTTCAACTTTCTATTGAAGATCGTGTCACGGAGAGAATCCAAATGGGTGGACCACAAAGATTTGCTCTCCTCCGACTTCAATAGGTTTCTCTTTGGAATATGGTTTGATAAAAAGAAGTGCGTTGTTTACTATTAGGCATCAGAAATTTTTCGGAATTGGAATCAATCGTACAGAACAGGAATAGCATACCTGGCTGGCCGGGAAGGCCAGAAAGGAAAACTTGGTGGAGGGAAATATTTTAGATTTAAGAAGTCAAAGTCCCAGCCGGGCAGCCAAGACGCGGACCTTCCCGACTTTTCATCGGTTCTGCCTCCTTTCCTCTGTGCTTGCAATGTATACTTCCCGGTCGGTCGGCCGTTTGGATTTATTATTCCCACTGGATGTCTACTAAGTTGGCACTTTTGCGTGCTCTGATTGGACGGGGATACGAAGCAGGCAACTGCTATCTCGTCGAGCATGATATGCTGTCGTTTCGGGGGTTGTGAACTTGTGATGGGTGCTTGGAAGTTAGAAGTTGGACAATTTCACCTACACTTGCCCTTGTTACATTTTTTTTGTTTTTTTTTTCCCCTTTTCTTTTTAAGTTCTAATAATAATTAATAATATTTTATCCTTAGTCTAAATATATATATATATATATATATATTTGATCGTGCAAATACTTTATTTTATTTTAATTCTTAATCTAAAAAATATATTTGATTAAATTATTTAATTTTTATCGATTATATGTACTAAAAAATACATATTTGTCAATTATTCATAAAAATGCGCAAATAAAAATATTATTAATTTCATTCTTAAATTATTTATATAAAATCATTTGTAATTTAGTTTTTCACTAAAATTAATCAATAAATGAAAAAATATTCATGATTTAAATTATTGTAATTATTCATTTTAGTGGGGAAAAAAAAAAAATACACAAAGTTATTGTTTTATGCTTTAAAATGAAAGGGGACAAAGTGTCCTTGACTGACCCGTAATAACTACCGTTAAATTTGGTTGAAAACATAATTAAAATTAAATAGTAAGGCTCTTACTTAAGAATCAAATTAATTGTTTTTAATTATAATATCAATAAATAATTTTATAATTAATATTTATTAATAATTTAAAAAAAAAATGCACAATTAAAAGATATATCAATTTTTATATTTTTTTAAAGTCTATAAAAATTTATCCGATAACAAATAATAATTGTAAAAAAAAAAAAAAAAAAATTGTGTATAAAAGGTTTTGTTGATTAAACTATTTTTGGATAATTAAAATGGAAAATTTTAATAGCTTTTTTTATAAGGTATGGGTATATGGATGATAAAAAAGTAATAATGTTTTAATGGAATAATGAAAAAATAAATATAAATAAATTTCTGGTTATTTAATGGTTGAACAAAGAAGCTTTCATTAGTTGTTTTGGGGTAAATATAAACTCTGGTGAAATCTATCGGAAAAACTTGTAAATTTAGTAACTCATTCCATACCCTTTTTTTTTTTTTTTTTTATTTTAACTTTTATATCCTTGCTTTAAAAAAAATATATATATATATATATAAAATAAAGCATTTTTCAAATTATAATATTAATTATATAATTAATATTTATCGAGGACAAAGTTTATATAAATTGTATTAAAATAATGAATTAGATACATCTTTAAATTTTAAATATCTATAACTAAAAATAAAATTTTATTTAACACAAATTTTAAAAATAAATATAATTCTAAACAAATTTTATTTGAGAAAAATAAGTTTTAAATTATAGTTTTTCTAATTTTAAACTTTTTAAAACATATATTAATGAAATAAGTTTTAAATTATTATTTTTATAAAAATTGTCAAAAAATTATATTTTTAAATGATATTGTTAAAAAAAAAAATAATAATAATAAAATTATCATACATGTTAAATAATTTGAATTTTTTAATAGTTGAGCAAACACAGTTAAGATAAAAAAGTAATAAAAAACAATATGAAGAATAACTGTTTTTGTAAATAACCTTTAATGAGATTAATATGTGAAATTAACATTTTTCTCATTTTTTAATTGATAAAAAAATAACAACCATTAAATATTAAGAAGACTAATGTTATAACTTTGTTTAAAAAAAATTACCAAAAAAAAAAAAAAAAAAAAAAAAACTTTGTTTAAAAAAATAGTGAAAATAGATAAGACGAGTATTTTGACTTTTTATATTTTATTTAATTTTTTTTAAAAATAATTTTGAAATATTTAACTTTTAATGTGTGTCCAACTTATGACCCTCTCCAATAAATCAATTGAATTATGTTTTATTAACTTTATATCATTATTGGATATTTAAACAAAAAAAAAAAAAAGAAAGTTCCCCATTTAATTATAAATTTTGGAAACTAAAGACGTGTTTTAGAATAGTATTTAAAATAATAACAAAAAAAAATTATTCATTTTTAGTGAAATTTAAAATGACTTTTGTCTGTATTTTTATTCAAATGAATTTTATATTGAAAAAAGTATGATTTTGTAAGTATTTTTTTTTTTAAAAAAAAGTGTATAATATTATTTTAAAGAAATAATTAATACAATAATCCATATAAAACTATAATATTATTTTTTAAATTTTTTTAAAATATTTTAATAGGATAATACCTAATAAATGTTAAGGAAGTAATAATCTAATTTTTAAATATTATATTAGTGAGAAAGTATTTATTTTGATAAAATAATATCGAAATAGAAAAATAAATTTTGTTTATTCAACTCCAATTAAATTAAAGGAAAATTGGTCATTTTAGTCTTCATACTATTTTCGTTTGGACAAAAAGGTTTTTATTTTTTATTTTTGATAAAGGAATTCTATTTTTTTGTTTGGATAAAAGGGTCCATATTTTTTAGGATGTATTTGGATTGGAGTTTTTTTTTTTTTTTTTTTTTTTTTTAATTTTTCACTCAAACTCAAAAAAAATGAAGTATACTTGTTTGGATACCACTTGACATGATACTATTCATATTTGCCCACTTGGCAAAAAAAATTAATAAAAAAATTATTACACTTAATAAAAAATATAAATATATATCAATTCAATG
>JAXGGT010000169.1:10537090-10558081 GCA_035583425.1 Marsdenia floribunda | reverse complement strand
GCACTTAGTTTTCATAGTCCGGGCTGGCTACCCGCTTTGATACCAACTGTCACGACCCAGGCCCGCGAGCCCGTGCCACGACTATGGGCCTGGCGGTACCCAAGGTCAATTACTTGGCACCGTCTTCGCTATACCAAAAGAGATATCCTGAGTTGATAATGACTACCCAGGCCTACATCTATATTCCATGATATATTCACATATATTTCCGATGTGGGATGAGATATCACATTGTGGTCATGGGTTGTGGCCATAAATATGATTTTGGATATATTCATGTTCTTGATAAATATGACACTTATAATCTCAATTGTTAAAATAAAATTTTAAGTGTTAAAAATATTAATAACCAGCATGATAAAGGAAATATAATTTTAAAAAATCATAAAAAAATATTATCGTTGCGGCATGAAAGGTTATTAGTCTCATACCTGTTTTACGACCAAACATCTAATTAATCTTTATCATAATTTTTCTTTGTCATCATCTTCAAAAAAATTTAAAGATAAAATAATTTATTATTAAAGACCCTCTTATTTAATAAAAAATTTTGTGACTTTTTTATGTGAAAACCATCACACTTTCTTTATCTTTTATCCATGATAATTTTATGCGTAAATAGAATCTTAGGGTGCATTTGGATTGGAGGTTTTTTTTTAATTTTCACTCAAACTAAAAAAAAAAAATGAGGTGTACTTGTTTGGATACCACCTGACATGATACTATTCATGTTTGCCCACTTGACAAAAAAAATTAATAAAAAAATCATTACACTTAATAAAAAATATAAATATATATCAATTCAATGAAAATATCATCATTACACTAATAAAATATATTATTTTTGTCTCCCACTTACTAGACAACTTTTTAACTTGTCCCCACTTTACTCATCGTTTTTTGTAATCCACTAACTCTTTTTGAAAAAAATGAGCAAACTAAAAAAAAACTTCAATCCAAATACACCCTTAATTTTTGGATAAACGAATACCATTCTTTTTTTTTTTTCCAAATAAAAGAAAAATAAGATTTCATTTATCTAAAGATAAAAAACAAAATTCCTTTGTCCAAATGAAAAAAAAAACAGAAAATTATTTATCCAAAAATAAAAACAAGGACTGTTTTATCCAAACAAAATTAGTTTGTTGATTAAAATCAGGAATTTTTCCTAAATTATAATTCAAATACACAATAAATCAGAAATCGGCTGAAGGCAGTAAAATGGCGCATAAAGTTAGGGTGATTATCCACAGACGCCTTAGCAATGCAAATGCAATTGGGACTGGACCGAACCGTAGCAGAAGCACCTTGCAAAGAACTGGAGAAAGAGTGCAGTGCAGTGCAGAAGGAGGTTGAAGAAATAGGCCAAATCCAACTCGGCGCGAATACGATTGACATCTACCCTCATCAGCGCAGCTCAGCTTCGATTATGGTCCTTTCACGACAGTTCCCACTTGAAACAAATTAAAATCATATATCCATTTCCGACAAGCCAACGCCCTAACCCTAACCCCCATCCCCATCCCCCTTTCACAGCATAACACCATGGAAGACCCCAGAGCCAACGGCGACCACAGTCATAACCACGTATCAAAGAAACCCAAACTCTCTTCTCCACCCGCATTCATTACCGACGGTGAAATCCTCCAAGAGTTCTCCCATCACCAACCGGGCATTGCCCGCATTAATAACGGCAGCTTTGGCAGCTGCCCAGCCTCCATCATCGCCGCTCAGAAGCGCTGGCAGCTCCGTTTTCTCCAGCAACCTGATGATTTCTTCTTCAACCACCTTCAGAAGGGTATCCTGCGTTCCCGCACTCTTATTAAATCTCTCATCAATGCGGACCATGTCGACGAAGTTTCCATCGTTGACAACGCAACTACTGCCGCCGCCATTGTCCTTCAACACGTAGGCTGGGCTTTTGCCGATGGCCACTTCCAGAAAGGGGATGCTGTTATCATGCTTCACTGCGCCTTCCAGGCTGTCAAGAAGTCCATCGAGGCCTATGTCACCCGAGCTGGTGGTTCCGTTATCGTGGTTCAGCTGCCCTTCCCCGTCCATTCTGACCAAGATATCATAGCCGAGTTTCGCAGAGGCTTGGCCAAGGCCAAGGCCAATGGTAGGAAAGTTCGCCTTGCAATCATTGACCATATTACCTCTATGCCTTGTGTTGTTATTCCCGTCCGTGAATTGGTTAAAATATGTAGAGAAGAAGGCGTGGAGCGGGTTTTTGTCGATGCTGCTCATGCAATTGGTAGCGTCCATGTTGATGTTAAAGAGATCGGAGCTGATTTTTATGTCAGCAATTTGCACAAATGGTTTTTCTGTCCCCCCTCTGTTGCCTTTTTGTACTGTCGAAAGTCCCATATTTCGCCCGAGCTACACCATCCAGTGGTCTCCCATGAATATGGAAATGGCCTTGCAGTTGAGAGTGCTTGGATCGGTACACGCGACTATAGCTCTCAACTAGTTGTTCCTGAGGTCTTGGAATTCATTAACCGGTTTGAAGGTGGTATTGAGGGGATTCGGAAGAGGAATCATGATGCTGTTGTTGAAATGGCTAAAATGTTAGCGGATGCTTGGGGCACCATTCTTGGTTCCCCACCTGAGATGTGTCCCAGCATGGCCATGGTTGGCCTGCCTTCATCTTTGAGGATATCGAATGATGATGATGCCTCCAAGTTAAGGACCCATCTGAGAGACCATTTTGGACTGGAGGTCCCTATACACTACCAGGCCCCAAAAGATGAGGGGCTTGAAAACAGTCACAGGGATAGTTGTATAACAGGATATGCCCGCATTTCTCATCAAGTTTATAACACAGTAGATGATTATGTCAAGTTAAAGGATGCTATTAACCAGCTCATCGCAAATGGAATAACTTGGAAAACGCTGCTTAAAGAATAAAAAGGTATGGGTCCTATTATAAATTTGAAAGACCTGTGTAGACATATTATGAATTTATGATTTCTACAAATTCCTTCACATTCCGCTCAAAATGCTCAAGACATTATCTAGTCTAGTAAGAAATGTTAAAAGTCTATGAGATATTTTAATGTTTTGTTTGTTTTCTTTTTATGATTGTGCGCTAATGTGGTTGTGCATGGATCACATTTGTTTCAATGCATTGAATGAGTTAAATTGAATGTTATATACCCATTCCAATCTAGTTTTATTAACTGCCATTAAACTGAATGAGTTACTGTAGTCCAAATCCTTATTTTCGGGGGATGGAAGGTGTCTTAATCTTTCTATTGCATGAGCTGCAATGTGTCAATAATTATGTAGTTTTGTTTTGTCCCATTGTTCAAAGTATGCTAATCTTTGTGAAAGATGTCGACCTTATTTTATTCCTTTAGCATATGACAGGAAGCATTGCAACATAATTGAAACTTTTACGGTAGAAACTTTTGAGGTTGTTGCTTTTGGAGAATGATGAATGCTACTCCTGATTAGTCCTGTTATCATAAATTAAATATTGAGTACTTTGTAAATGATTTGAGATTGACATTGTGTTGGTATTGCTGGGGTGACTGCACTTGGTATTCTTTTGTATATTAAGGTATGTAAGCAGATAATGTGGAAAATGATAATATTTGCGCGGGAAAAATAATTGAAAAAGGAAATAATGAAATGGGGCAGGTGAAGTCTTGAAAGTTTTAACGGTTTCTCTCCTTGCTCGAGCAACCTCCCTTGTGCTGTAGTTAAAAGTAGGCAAATTCGGTATGCATCGGTTCTTATCTTTTTGCACTGCTTCCAACTTTCTGTTTTTGCACCATCAAGGTTTCTTTAGACCTATTTAATGTCATGTAACCTGCATAATGGAGCTTATTCCGATGATAAGAATAATCATGACATGTATCAGTTTAACTACAACCCTTGTAATGCTTGGAACACCTTCTGTTTGTAAATTTTTAAAGCTTGCCATTTGGGAGTTTGGGACTTAAATAAAAGTTTTTCATTGGCATTGTCTTTTCTTATTTCAGGAATTTGGAACATTTTGGTTTAGAAATGTGAGATTTCAGGAGTTTCCCGGAAATATTTAGGAAAATTTCCCATTAGAACCCCACATTTGCCAAATATAAATTCTACAATGACTGCATTAGTAATCTTTGTTTAATTGGGTTTTGCCCCTGATTGGGAGCTTGGGAATGAAGGGATTTTAGCAGCGGCAGCTTCAGAAGTGCCATATTTTCTCACTGCTGTCATCATGTTTTTATTGTTTAGAGCATTGTTTGATATCCTATCAAGTGTACTTGTGATGCGAACAGAAGTGTGGAAGAAGAGGAGGCTTGCAATGCATGTGAGAGGTATGGTTTTTAGGAGAAAACCTGAAAGAATCCCCAGGATGGAGGTTTATTTAACAAAGTTTCTTAAGGAAGAATATAAAGTGAATGGTTATTCCACTAAAACCTCATTTTATCCTTTTTTATATAATTATTAGTCCAATTAATCCTTCTATAAAATTTTGTTAAAAAATTCTTTAAAAGTCATTATGTGACAGGCACTTGAGTTTGTTATTAAGGGACTAACGTGTATGAAAATGATAAATTTAGGGGCAAAATTGGTACGCAAGTTGTTATTTTGGGGATAAAAAATGTATGAAAACGGTAACTTCAGGACGAAAATGGTTAATTTTTTACATGGAATGACAAATAATTTCAATCAATAATGACTCATATGTGCTGGTCATGTGATAGATCATTGGACTGAATCTTTAATAGAACTGGATGGATTGACAAAATTGGAGTCATAATTATACAGTAAGGATTAAAAAAAGATAAAAAAAAGGAAAGTTTTAGGATAAAAAATATGAAAATAATAAGTGTGGACAAAATAACCAATTTTTCTTTTGACACATCAGAGATTGGTGTAGAATTTGTCAGAGGAGCTTCTTTTTGTCCGATCAATCAATCATCGTATGGTTCTGAAAGAACTTCTCCTTTATTACCACCTGACATGTCTAGTCCTAATGTCTTCTTAGCTGACTGGTAGATTGATGAGTTCATCAAGACAAAAGTTAGATATTTCAGTTTGAATTGTCTCAAACTTCTTTGTTACGTCTATCTTTCTCCTTTGGATTCCAATTGATGTCCATGCAAGCTTGCAAAGAATGTGAAAGCCTTCAATTTATGCTGAAGGTATGATGTTTAGAGAAAACAATAGAATAGGGACTAATTTAACAAACTGTAGGTTCATAAAGAAGAAACAAGCCAAAGATTGTTTCATGTTAATGTCAAAGATAAAAAGCTTTCTTTATGTGGCTACAAGACAGATTTACATGGAGACCTTGGAAAAAAAATAAAAAATCTAAGGATTCTCATTCTATATAACACAATAAAATGGCTTTTGTGAATTTCTTCTGGTCAAAGGATCTGTGGAGCAAAGGTCTTAAAAGTGGGAAGCTGAGGTTTTTGGTGAAATTGTGATGCGTACTTCAGCACCTAGGAAATGGAAAAGAAGACTCTCTTGTAGACTTCATCTCGGTATTTCTAGGAAATATGAAGTTGCATATGCTAGATCTTGTTCTATTCCTCTTTCTTATTTGTATAGTTTACAAATCAACACAATGCCAAGTTGAAGGCCCTGCAGCATGTTGTTTTGTTCCTAATGCATGTATATTTGGATCTCCTTTACAGGATTGGAAATCTTTCATTGCAATGATGAGCGGAATAACTTGCATACACCTGCATTTGGATGCTTGTGGCTTGCATGCCTTCACCAACCAATGGGCTGTGGGGGGGCACCACTGGATAGCCTTAGGAGAATAATGCATCAAAGTGGTGCCATTTGAGCATCTGTTTGTCATTGCTCGTCAACCAAAAGCTAGCTAGGAGCATATGAGCCCCATTTTGTCTCTATCAGTTGGTTGATTGTGAAACTAACATAAAGAAAACTTCTTTTTCCTGCAATTGAGTTAATATCCATTGGAATTGGTTTCCTTAGATCAGAAATAGGATCTTTGATATCTGGTTTGATTGTTCATGTTTACTGTTAAGAGGGATACTTTCTATGCATTTGTCATTTCTGTATGATTTTTACGGGAACACACTTAATGATGCCCTTATGAGATAGGTTCGTTAATTTACTAGTCGGCAATATGAAGTGTACTAGTTTGAGGTTGGTAGTGTGCGTGTCGGATTTATGTACACCTTGTTATCCAGGACCACGAAATCCTGGATGGGGGGAGAGAGAGAGAGAGAGATCCTTGCCATCTAGACCTTTGTCAAAATTTAAAACTATGCTTTAAATAAAGTTCTATTTAAATTTCAAGTAAAAATTAAAATAGGTTTATTTATTTATTGGAGATTTGAAATTTTTTTCACCTTTACTCAAACTTATAATTAATTTATGATTAGAATTATAAACGTGATTGTTATTAATTAAATTAAGTCATTTAATTAAAAATTAAAATAGTTATATTTTATAACTTTGAATATTTAAACTTAAAAATTTATAACATTATATATTTCTTTTTAAATCACTTATCAAAAAAAAAAAAAAAAAAAAAAATATATATATATATATATATATATATATTTCTTTTTAAATATAAATTTTTTCATTTTAATTGTTATTAGCATGTCTTTTTGTCATAAATTATATTTTAAATAAAAAACTAATTATTTTGTCTTAAAATAAATAGACGAATGATAAAAAATTAAAATCAGTAGTAATGTGATTAAAAAGTTATGAGTTGGAACGGTGAAAGAGCTTTGAAAAAAAAAAAAAAAATAATAAATAAAGAGAGATCGAAGAATTCCTATGATTGGAAGTTAGAATTAAACAAAGTTCCTCGCATTCTTCCAACATTACGTTTGTAAGTTACGGAGAAATCTCGATCCGGTGTGGCCTGAGAGGGTGAACTGAGAGTTTATATATTTATATTCAATAAAATAGGAAGGAACCCTGTAAAATTAGGGCTGATATTTCATTCCCATAGAGTATGGCCGACGGCGACCCCGTGCCTCCTCCGGTTAGGCTAGTCAACTTCGTCTCTGAAGAACAGGTCAGTAATTGTCTGGCCGGCATTGCTTGATCCCGATTCAGTTTACACACATATTTCCATTTCTATTTTCATTGTTTTCCTTCTCATTCAAGAAACATAGCGTTGTTTTCTGGCAGTTGGAAGAAGCCAGGAGAACTCGGGGAGCTCGGGTGGAAGATGGAACCGCTCAAAGAGATAGGCCTCTCTACGAGGTGTTTCCCTATTTAACTCTTCTGTTTGCCCTTTTTTTTTTTTTTTTTTTTTAATTTTATTTCTTCATTTGTAAGCTACTTTCTTTCTTTCCGTGATTTTTTTTTGTGGGTTGGGATGGATATCATACCGCTATCAATTTTCTATGTTGAATCTCGGCAAGTTTTTCCTTATGAAAACTGTAGAAATTCATAGGCACAACTTCATTCCTAGCAACAAATTTCCTGCTTAACCAGACATCTTTTACCCAATTGCTTGTCAGATGTTCCTGAGTATACGTACTCTTGTAGTCAAGTTCATTGCATCATCTCTGTCAGTCAACCATGTCTGAAACTCTTACCATTTGCATACTTCAAACATTTTTAATTATGAGATGGTCGGGTATGTTCTTGCTGCAACTGCACACCACTTTGAACTTTTGATGGCTGCTCACTCTTTCTGATCCCCATTAAATGCTTTAGACTAGGATCACTTCTTGATGTTCTCCTTACTGTGAAAAAACTACAGATTTTAAAGGAGAACAAGGATAAAAAGGAAGCAGAATTCAACGAGCGTTTCAAACACCGTAAGAGCTCAATATCTAAGCATTCCAGTATCTTCTGTAGTCATTTTAAATTTTCACTTATCGATCTCTCACAAAAAAGAACGGAAAAAAAGGTTGTACATATAATTGGTTTTGATGGAGGTGTGTCTCTGTAGTTTTCTGTGTCCCTAGTTGCTAACTTTTTAAAGTTTTCTGCAGATGATAATGACTTGAAAATTGATATTACCAACTCCTTTTCTTGCAGGCCCCCCCAAAGCATTAGACGAAGATGAGTCTGAATTTCTTGATAAGCTAGAGACGGTGACACCACACTTATTTATATATATATATCTATCTATATTTAACATTTTTAGTTGACTAATTGTGTATAGTTCTTTGATCAGATATGGGTAATTCTTAATTATTATCATGATAAATGCTCTTGTATGGATCGGGTGCTGTACTATTGGCATAATACTATGCAAATTTGTATGCTGAGAGTTTCATTCTGTAGCCTGCCTTTATTGATTATGTGTTTCCGTACATCTATGTATGGGTTGAGCTGTAGGCAGCTTTCTCTGGTAGGAAATTTAAACTAGCATGATTATTATTGCACTGCAGCATGAATCAAGGTCATCAAAATCAAATGTTACTTGGCTAATTGGCCTGCTATGATGAAGATTTTTCTGGACTTCTGATATGAGCTCTCTTCAAATTTATTGGTTGTAGAACAAGAGTTCTATGACACATTTAATGTGCTTATTAATTTGTAAAGAGTTGCAGCTAGGGTAGTTTTACCTGGATTGTCGAAAAGATGTCTGTATTAGGTTATTGATACTTAGTGTTAACTTGTATTTATTTTCTTCATGACCTTACTTCACTGAGGTTACGCATCTATTTTCTGGAAGTCACTTACCAAAACAACTATATATAGATATTAAGTAGACTGGAGGACTGGATGACTTCCCATTTGTTTAATATATATAAAGTATAGGAGATATAGCTTCCCTTGGAGTGAAATGCCTGGGGGTTTGTAGATCTACTTCATTTTTTTTTGAGATTGGTGTTAACTGGAAGTTTTTATGACATCTTGCATTGAAAAAGATCCCCAGTTCAAAACAATGGTTATGCAACTTATCTTGATTTACTTTTCGTGTATTTTTGTAATTTTCAACTGGACTTTAACTAGATGGTATTTTTGTTGAATTGGAAAATATGCATACCAGAAAATTTTGGAGTGCTTATATATATATGTATCTTTTTGAGTATTTAGTGTTTAGTGATTTACAGTCCAGGAGGAAAATATTTTGATCTACATGTTTTTTTTTACCATACAAGTTAATGACCATTTAGGTGAAAGTGTATTTTATGTGCTTGGTCATAATTCTTTTGTCTGGATTTATTTGATCCTAAAGGTTTGGAAGTAAATGTACCTAACTGTTTATCCTAAATAGCCATGCGGTTGTAAAACTGTGAAGATAGTGTGCTATGGTTCTTTAATTGTTGTTGCATATGTGTGTCTTTTATGTGTTTTCATGTGGGTGTTGCTTGTCTTCTGACTCTTTCTAATGTTTCTTTAGTCTAGGAGAGAGTATGAACAGAAAGTTGCAGATGAAGAAGCACAAGAGCTGCAAAGATTTCAAGTAATTTTCTGGCCATTAAACTAGTTCTTTATTATTTTCTGTCAATCTTGCATAGAAAATGGAGGATTAAGAATACATAAGAGGAAATCCATTTCAGTTGGAGTATCGCTGCTTTATTGTGTCTCTTCTTCTCATGGATGGTATTGTCAGTTCTTTTGCTATCATTTTCTCGATGGCATCAATACATGAGGCGTATCTAATCTTTGAGTCATTTCAGTTCTCTGTGTCCTAAAAGTGGCTCTTGGAATGCTGACCTGAAATTGTTCCTTACCGTGTTTTTATTTTTCCCATCTCTCCCTTCTCCTTAGTTCCGAATGTAGTATCAGGGATTTTTGCTTTCCTTGATATCTTCTTCCTTCTTTCCTTTCTGACAAAGTGTGCATTTGTCTTTTTTTTTTTTTCTTGGCTCCTCTTCTAATTTTTCATTTTGTTATAGGCAGCTGTGGCAGCACAAGGTAGCAATATACTAGAGTTGAAGGAGACAACCCCTCATGTTCCCAAACTCCAGGTTTCTTGTATTTCTACTTGCATTACTTCTGATAATGAACTGATTTAGGGTGAAAAGATCCATTGAATCTTTGTCATTCTGTGTGTTTTAGTTGCATGATCTGCCTAACATGAATACCACTCAAGGCCGTAAAACCTTATAATTGTAGACTAGCTGATACGAAAATTTTGAGGCTATTCTAGATCGTTTTTGTGAAACAAGTTTGTTAAAAGAATAGGGTTGTTTCCTAAATCATCTTGTGGTGTTAGTTAATGTTTTTCACTTTTTAATCCATTCTTGATTCATATGACTACTGCTGAGAACTTCGTAACATTAGAGGTGACAATATTGAACATAACAATGCAAAATAAGCTCAATCAGTTATAGCAGATTAGTGTCAGTGTTTTTAAAACCTGATTGGACTACCTGGTCCAACTGGTTAGGTTGGGAACTGGTCTAAAAAATGATCCTTTATGTATATATATATTGAACTGAGAAAAACGAATCAAACTTGTGCAACTGGAACTGTAATTAAAAAAATAATTTTTATCTTAAAGCAGATCCAATATAAATATTATCCCTAATTTTCCTCTTCTCTATTTCTACATTTCATCTCCTCTCTATCTATCCCTAATTTCTCTATTATACTTAATTTTGCTCTCCTCTCTTGGTTTCTTTCCCCTGCTGTTGGTGCTAAGATACTTTATGACTAATGTGATGTTGAATCAGCCAGTCAGACCAAGGACTGGACCCCTGACCCTTCAAGCCTCAGGTCTGATTTTAAAACACTGGTTAGAACTCGGATTTTGCGGATTCGAGCAGGGACAGGTTGAGCTGTTTAACGTTAAATGTGTTCAAGTTGTACACGGGTTGAAATTGTGAACTAACCTGCTAAGATTATTCTTTACTTTTTCCTATCGTTTTCATAACTACATTACATTTAATAATCTAAGTTGCAATGGTCTATATAATAAGAGGTTTAGTTTAAATTTTTCACTTTTTTGCTCGGTAAATTAGAGTTTATTATTTAGTTAAGTTAAATAATTAAGTTTGTGGGTTTAGCAGATTATCAGGTTGTGTTGTGTTTGGATTTGCGTATCAACTGTAAATTACATTGACGTAATAATTTGAACTCGACTTAATAACCACCCTAGTTATACCAACCATTTCCAAGAAAATCTGGTTAGTTGGAAAAGGGTATGCCAAATATGGCTTTTTATTGTGTGTGATGCTTTCATTCTTCCGTTAAATGAATATTCCTGGGATTTTCACTGGCTTATGTAATTATAGAATTTCTCATTGCATAAGGGAAAGGAAATAAGTCCTTTAACTGGATTTTTTGGGTGAAATTGTTACTCTTTCAGAAGGTAAAATATGCAATACATGTGGTCCAAGCTCTCTATATATGTGTTTCACTGAAGACTTGTTCTAATTAAGCACCTCCTGAAGGAAAAATGAAGGCTTAATAAGTCTTTAATTTGTGGAACTGAAATGTAGTTATAAGTCTGTTCCACTGGCAGAGAGGAAATACAATATGATGGAACAAGTCCATCTTGTCTTGCCACAGCATTCGGTGTCATTTTGTTGCACATGAAAAGCTAAAAAAGAGTTTGATGAAAGAAGTAGTACGTTTCTTGCAGATTCTGAGTAGTAGTAATAGGAAGCACAGGAAAGCTTGGTGCCATTGTATCTGCTGCCTGTACAGAATTGTTGCATCATTAGTTGATCTATCTCTTTTGGCAGGAAGAAAAGTCAACCAGGAGGAAAAATCCTTCTCTGAATCCGTTAGGAATGGTTATCAAGGTCAAGCCACAAGCGAAGAAAGCAAAGATGGTTTCTGCCAGTTCAGAGGACATTGCAAGCTCAGAATCACTTGATGGTGATAGAGTAGGGAGTCTGGACTCTGTCATTGCAAATACTAAAGTATCCCTGAGCTCTGCTAAGACAGATGATGATAACTACCAATCACATTTTCCTAAAAGTAGTTTAGTTTCATACAGTGATGAAAGTGATGATGACTCTTAATGCTTTCTTATGTACCTCATCTAAAAGTTAATGGTTTTGAGTAGGGGTTTGCAATGTTGCAGAGTCTCTAACTGGCCAAAAGTTATTTTGTTCCATTCATTTTCATTTTATCACTGGTTAGAAAGTCCATATACCCTTGTTCAGATATAGGATATAACATTCCTTGGAACTACTGTGGAGTGTAGGTTGTAGGTAATCCTGAGAAGTGAAAACTTCGCTGGCAGCTGGCTAATCGACTGTTGACCATCAAACATTTGTAAGACAAGTGTCGTTGGTACTTGGTAAAGGGGATTACTACAGAATCTGGTTTTTATCTTAATTACGAGCTCAAATGCGCGGTTTTACGTGTCTTTGGTAAATGTATTCCTGAATCCTTATTTAAAATGTGCAATTTCTCTATACAGTACTAAGATGTCTTTTGGCCCCAGAATTCAATGATAAGTTAGGGCCATCACATCAGAGAGCAACTAGCATCTGAAGTGGAATAGGGGGTGTCTATGCGTATGTAAGTTCTGTGTGATTATAAGGATCTCTCGCCTTAATTATCTCATGCCTAATTTAATAACCATGCTCCATACTTCTTCTTTTCTCTCAAGTGCTATTAACTGTCCTCTACCTCAAATTTTTACATAACCATGAGCCCGAATTCTCGTATAACTTATAATTATAGTACAACTGAACGCATTCTGAGTAAAAGTCCTCACCTAAAAGCATAGGTACATGTTGCTGAGATTTCCGTAAGAACAGGGTTTCCCGCTTGTGTCACAACACATCATAAACGGTTTGACACAGCAGAGGTAGACAAAAACGCGTATGTTACACAATTTGAGACAGCAATTTCAAGTTTCAAACTGTGTAGTGTGTACCCTACCACTACTTCATTTGCAGTCCGAACCTTCAGAGTTACTTTTTTCTTTAAATTAAAGAATATTTATATTACTATCATATATCAATAAGGTGCCCTCTACCACCTGTTGTCACTGCTGTCAGTACCAATTCTTAAGACTCAAGACGAGGCACTCCTGTGGAGTGCCACTAAAGAGGCATAGAAACCATCTTTAACGTTGACGAGATTCTCGTGCTTGCCCTGCTCGACAATGACTCCATTTTTAACCACTGCAATGACATCTGCTCCCTTAATGGTTGATAACCTATGCGCCACCACAATGGTAGTCCGGTTCACCATGACTCGGTCAAGGGCATCCTGAACTATCCTCTCTGATTCAGAATCCAGGGCGCTTGTTGCCTCATCTAATAATAGTATCTTTGGGCTTTTTACGATCGCTCTTGCTATAGCCACACGCTGCTTCTGCCCACCTGAGAGTTGGGTTCCTCGTTCTCCCACTACAGTGTCATATCCCTGCTTTTCCCATCCATCAGCATCAGTAACAAAGAATCATAACAAAGTCGATAATCCTAACTGAAAATCACAATAGATTAGTTGCATTTTATTCATAAAACTAAGCAGCTGCCTGACCTGTTGCAACCCACTAATGAACTTGTGAGCATTTGCTAATTCTGCTGCTTCTGCAATTTCTGCTTCGGTTGCTTTTCCTTCTTTTCCATATGCTATGTTGGAACGGATTGTATCGTTAAACAAGAGGGGTTCTTGGCTTACTAGCCCCATCTGCCTTCTTAGCCATTTTACCTGAAACTTTTGGATCTCAATTCCATCAAGTGTAATCTGACCTGAGTCGGGATCATAAAATCTCTGCAACAGCGAGATAACTGTTGACTTCCCACTTCCACTCTCCCCAACCAGGGCAACCGTCTGAAACATATTCACCCGGAACAAGTTAAGTCAGAAATAAAAAAGTCTGAATCAGGTAATAGGGCATAGGTTAGGGAGATAATAGAGGGTGATATTCATCTATTCTCAACCTTTCCACTATGGATGCTCAAACAAAGGTCTCGGAATATCTGAATATCAGGTCTAGTTGGATATGCAAAGCTCACATTCTGAAATTGAATTTCCCCCTTCACACTATCTAGTGTCATTCCAGACTCATCACTTGGGTCAATTTTTGATTTGCCATCGAGAATAGAAAATATTGAAGCTGCAGCACTCTTAGCATTGCCTGAATCTGGTGCAACAGAGCTTGATTGAGAAATTGCCATTGCTGCCATGGTCAGAGCGAAGAAAACCTGGAAGAATAAGGTCAGACATCTACAACATTTTGCAGTTATGGTTGCATCATAAACAGAGAATTTTATGACTCCTTGTTTACTTACACGAAATACATCTGAAAATGTTATTTTACCATCCTCAACCAGCTTAGCTCCGGCGTAGAAACTCGTGGCATACACCAAAAATAGCAGTGCAAAAGAAGAACCAAATCCTAATCCACTAATCAAACCTTGCCTTATACCTTTCTTTCTTGGCCCTTCACACTTTGTTTCGTATAATTCCATAACCTTCTCTTCAGCACAAAATGAAGCAACAGTTCTTATACTACCCACTGCATCATTTGCTACTTGACTTGCTTCCTCATACATCCTCTGAAAACAATCGAAAGAAATAAGAGAAGATAAGTAGGAGAGCAGGGAACATAAAAAAAAAAATAAAAGAAAGGGTAAAGTGCTTCATGCCAATCAACTATTTATTTTTCATTAAGGGCTTCGTATTAACTTGGAACAATTTGCCAATTCGTAGACATGAAGTGCATATTAAGACTTTGGCAAACAACAAACCTTTGCGTCTGCACTGAATCCTTTCAAGAATTTCATCTGTACGAAACCATTCAATCCTATCAAGGGAAACATAGCAAGGATAATAAGTGCCAATTGCCAACTTGCTATGAAAGCGATAACCAAACCAGTAACGATTGATGACGCATCTTGAACCAGTTGTGCAAGTGCATCTCCAACTAATGCGCGTAAGGCCGCTGCATCAGTAGAGAGCTTTGCACCAATAAATCCACTTGAGTGCTCAGGCTCATCAAACCACCCCACCTCCATGTGAACCACCTTCTCAAAGCACATCGATCTGATTCGTGCTATTAACTTACAGCCAGCGACACCAAAAAAGTAACTTCTTGCTGGATAAGCCATCAAAGATGCTGCCCCTAGAACCACAAATATAAGCGCCCAGAATCTAGAGTCCTTCCTTAGTTCATGAGGTGGCTCATAGAATATTTTGATCACACTAGATATCACTATGCCAAACATAGGTAAAATTGCACCGTTAATAATAGCAGATATAGCTCCTACGACAAGAACTGGTATTTCAGGTTTATTGAGATAAGCAACCCGGCGAAGTGGGACTTCTGGAGGTTTTTCTGAAGCTTCCTGAGTAGCCACATCTGGTTCTTCCATTGCAGTTTCAGATACAGTTAACCCAGTGGGCACACCAAATGAGACATGGATCGAATGCCTACTGCTATTTCCCAGTCCAGAAGATCCTCGACTGAGGGAGCGTCTCAATGACATTCTTTGACTCGATGATTGTCTAGCAGATTCCATTGAAATAGATAATTTGTCTTTGATATCGACGTCTTTTTCTATATCTTTATTTACTTCTTGCAGGCGTATAAGTTGACTATAAGCTCCTTCGGAATCTCTAATTAGTTCAGAATGTGGACCTGGAAAACCATCACCAGATGTCCTTCTCATTTAGTAAAGTGTTAAATGTAAAAATGGGATATCTGGAGAGAAGGAATGCTATTTGCGAAAATTTATATAAGAAAGTTGAATGTTCTCGAAGTCTTAAATGAATATTTAATTTGACAGTGAGGTAAGTATACCTTTTTCTATCATCTTTCCCCGATGAATAACTGCAATCATGTCAGCATTCCTAACTGTGCTCAAGCGATGAGCTACGATGACTGTTGTTCTGTTGATCATAATTCTGTCCAATGCCTCTTGCACTATTCGTTCAGATTCTGCATCTAATGCGCTGGTTGCCTCGTCCAGAAGTAAAATCCGTGGATCCTTTAGGATTGCCCGGGCTATAGCAACTCTTTGCTTTTGTCCACCAGAAAGCTGGGTACCATGCTCCCCAACCATGGTGTCAAGACCCTATTCAGTTAGACTAATCACTTAAAGTTTGCAGATCATCGAATCTAAAGTTATATATATATATATTTGATAAATATCGAATCTAAAGTTATAGAATAGGGGCATTGTGCAAGTATATCTATCTAACAAAAAAGTGAAAGAATTTAAGCAGAATGAACCTTAGGCAGCTTGTCAATGAATTTAGCAGCATTGGCAAGCTCAGCTGCGGCTCTAATCTCTTCAATGGTCGCCTCACTCTTCCCATAAGCAATGTTGTCCTTTATACTAGCTGTGAAAAGCACCGGTTCCTGGCTAACAAGACCTATCTTCTCCCTAATCCACTTGAGTTGAAATTCCTTGAGATTAATTCCATCAATGAGGACCTCGCCTGCTTGTGGATCGTAAAATCTCTCAATCAAGCTGATTACAGTAGACTTGCCACTCCCACTGTGCCCAACCAAAGCAGCAGTAGAACCCCTAGGTATAGATAGAGAGAATCCACTAAAGATTAGCTCATCTGGTCTGGCTGGATAACTGAAGTACACATCTCGTAGCTCAATGTCTCCTTGAATGTCCTCCAATATCTTCCCAGAAGTATCATATGCATCTATAACTGGTTTCCTATTGATAGTATCAAACATCTTGAAGGCTGCTGCTCGACCTGCAGCAAATGCAGTCAGGCAGGGAGATGCCTGCCCTAGAGACCTGAAACAGCATACAAATCTCTTTTTAAATCAGTAGTGAAACAGATTCTATGTATAGTAGTAGATCTCAGATATAGTTCTTTATGAAAGAATAGGGCGGGGGAGAATTTATTTATTTATTTATTTATTTTAGGCTCACTCACATTGAACCAGCTAGCACAGAAATTATTACATTTAGCACTTCGCCTCCTGTGTTCTTTTTTTCTGCAATCAATTTAGCGCCAAACCATATAGCTAAACCATAGGAGCAGAATGCGATACACATAACCGATCCAAAACCAAGGCCAGTTGCCAGTCCTTCTGCTACACCCGATTTGTAAGCTACAGCCAAGGACTTGTTGTAGTCGGAAATGGCTTGCTTCTCTCCTGTAAATGATGCAACCTGAAGAGAAAATATATCACCTTGTTTCTAACTGGCATGTAATCTGTCTTAAACACATGCACCAATAATAAATTATTTGTAAAAGTTAATCATGAATTGATATCCTCCTAAATTCGGGATCTCAATTAAACTAATTAATTTAAGTGCATACTGTTCTAATGGAGCCAATGGTTTGCTCGACTACAGTAGCAGCCTTGGCATAGGCCCTTTGTTCGCTTGATGCCATCCTGGAGAGGATTTGGGACATTATTCCACCGGAAATCACAAGCAGAGGAATAGAGGACAGCAAGACAAGTGTGAGAAGCCATCCTTTGGCAAAGGCAATGATAAAACCTCCGATAAAAGTTGATACCAGTTGTATAAACTTGCCAACCTGCAAAAATTTTGGGGAATGATCAACCAAAAAAGGGAAAAAGAAAAAGACTTGGTCGCGTTAGTTGAGATACGTTTCAGTATCAGACCTTTTCACCCATTGCTTCCTGTATCAGAACAGTGTCCCCGGACATTCTAGCGACAACTTCTCCCGTATTTGTTTCCTTATCGAAAAATGAGACATCCTGACGCAAAATAGTTCTTAAATAGAGGCTTCTTATTCGAGCTGCCTGCCTCTCACCGGTGATCATCCAGCAAGCAACCTCTGGCAGATTAAAAATACCAAGATTTAACGAATCTTGGTATTTGATAGGTATATATACATACTAGATGATCGAATGAAGCTGATGGATCAAGAGTAAGATTCACTTACGAAGAAATGCTGCTGCACCACAACCGGCGGCCAAATAGACAAATTTTAAACAGACCTGTATATATATATAGTTAATTCCAATTCAAATTGCAGTAAAAAAAAAAAAAAAAAAAAAAAATGTAGTAGTTTAAGAGAAATTATTATTTATTACAGCAAGCAAAAATGTTATTAGAGTTAGAAAATAAAATAAAATAACGCGAGCAAGAATGGGCGTGGCGTTGATCCACATCCAATGATAATAATCAAGGAAAAGGAGAAGGGGGAGGGATTTACCTTGGAAACCACACGAACGACGTCATGGATATTCTGGTTTTGTCCAAAAGAGTCAGTCAATTCTCCAAAAAGAAGGGTCATGAGGGGAAGGCACAAACCATTGCCGATGGCAGCAATAGTACCAACAAGCATAAAAAATTGATCAGCGGTGTCAGCAAAGCCGAAGAGCTTAAAAAAGGGAA
This sequence comes from Marsdenia floribunda, assembly GCA_035583425.1. Lineage (NCBI taxonomy): Eukaryota > Viridiplantae > Streptophyta > Magnoliopsida > Gentianales > Apocynaceae > Marsdenia > Marsdenia floribunda. The sequence goes on along the minus strand of JAXGGT010000169.1, from coordinate 10,539,923 downwards.
CCGTATTGGTAGGGTGGTGCTGCTGCTGCTTGTTATCGGTAGCATCATCAGGGGAGGAGTTGGTGTGGTTCTGATGATGTTGGGTGGTGGTAGTTGAGGATGAGGAGGGCACATCCATGGCGGGATCAGAGTGAAGAATAATATTGACGTATGTATGGTATGGGGCGGAGGATATAGCGACAGAGCCCCTCAGAAAATTACAATAGTACTGATGAGCGCCTGACAGAAGAAAGTAGCAAACAATTAATATATTATTATTCTCTTCTCCCTACTAACATTTAATTTTATGACGCAGGAAATTGAAGTCTTGATTAATACAGAATTAAGAGTAGTTTCCAAGAAAAAAAAGGTATGAATTGATTTTTGTGGAAAATTGGTTCACAGGGAAAGAGAGCTTCAACTTTTCAATTTTTCTTGGAAACTACCACTGCTGCCTGCTGGTAGGAATTGGGAGTTGTATACGAAAAGCAATATATATATATATAATGTATTATATTTACTTACCAAAATAAAAAAATAATGTATTATATTTTACTCTCACCTGATGATCGATGATCAAGATCCAATCTCAGCCAAACTACTACTTCTGCTCCTGCGCAGTGCTGTACCTCTCTCTCGGCGCGCGCCTACTAACCAAATGAGAATATAATATTAAAACAGCAACAATTAACGAAGTAGTAGTAGGGAGATGAGATGTACAATACCTACGCCTCCTTTCTTTTTATACGGTTCATGCTACCACTTGGAGAAAATGCTCCTAAGTTGACTTTGCTTTTATTGCCTTGCACTACAAGTATTTCCTTCAAAATACATGTGTTAATTTTTTTTCTCTCTCTCTCTCTTTTTTTTTTTTAATATATATTTGTCACATCAGTAAATCAAAATAGTTTAATTTTTTTTATCAATATTTTTATAACTAATAGTTATGAATTATTTTTTTTATAGAATATAATAAAGTTAAAGAATATTTTAATTTTAATTATATTAATATTTTGAATCCGTTTAAAATTTATGAAAATTTATCTAGTAAAATAAATAAATAAAAAATAGGAGAAATAATTTAATAATATCTAACATAGTAAAAATAATAATAATAAATTATATATACTTGTACAAAAACTATTGGGCGTGAGTGCATTAAAAGTAGGAGCTCAAATTTTCAGCTTCTGTTTATTCTCTCATGTATGTATATATTATATCAAGAGAGATATCACGAGTTAACAATGCATATCTAGGTTTATATTTTTATTTATTGATGTATTTATATAAATTTACGATGTCAAATAGAGTATCACAACATTATAAGATTAGATTCTAATTAATAATATAATCACTCACACAATATGATGATGACTTAGCTCAATTAATAATATCTAATAAATTATGAGTTTGATTAACGTTGGAGGAAAAAAAGCCTCAACATTGAAAAAAAAAAAAAAAAAAAATGATAATCAGGTATCTTTGGGAGAGCATATCCCACATTAACTTACCAATTACAGTTATCATCAATCAATATCACATTTCAGTTTCCACTCCTTGATGAATGCAAATCCAAACCCCAACCCCCCATCCTGTTACTTAAGCATGTCTACTTAAGTAACAGGATACTTAAGCGCACTTCAGGTTACTCTACAATCAATCAAAGCGCACTTCAGGTTACTTAAGCATGTCTACAGTAAACCTACTTGGGAAAAATTGAGGGGCCAACTGGCCAAGCCAAGTAATAATAATAATAATAATAAAAGAAGAAGAAGAAAATAAAGGGAGTGTCGTAAGCAATGACGACATCACGTGAAAGACAGGCGGGGAGCTTGGTGCGTTACTAACAGTATTACTAAATAAATGAGGTCTTGGCTCGGTTAATGTCAACAATATATTATTATTCTCTCTTTGATTATGGAAACTTGAGACTCAAGTCAAGACTCCTCAATTTGGCCCCATGCAACCAACCAATCTGTCGTTTGTGTGCATGGGCTGTACCAATTAAGTAGTGTTGGAATTGCTGTTAATTTGTTATTAGTGTATAAGCAGTAATAAAAATGGACAGACAAAATTTGGTTTCAAGCTTTTTCATTAATTTGTTTGGGATAGGATATATATATATATATATATATATATATATATATATAGGAGAGCAACTATACGTACGGTACTACTTCAGTTCCCTAATATATACATAGTGTTATATAATTAGTCTTAATAAGATTAATGTAATGTATTAAGAAGTAAGTAATTGGAAATACAGATGCTCCATTATCGATCGTGGGTTGTCTCCAAAAGAAGAGACCCAAAAAATGAACGGTGCGAGTGCGAGGCAGGCATTCCCACTTACCCAAAATTGCAATTACGTACTTCTTTCCTCGAACTAACGTCATTGTTTCACACGGCAATGTCAAGGATTGGATTTTGACCAACAAACCATCATCTTTTATGCCTTTGAGAAAAGTAATTCCACCTAACTCAATTCCAAGTTAATTGATTCTTTTTTATTTATTATTATTATTAGTCAAACCTATCGTTTGGATCAAGTTGCCTGACTTTCCTTAATTCTTTTTTCTTTTCTATTAATTTTTTCATGGTTAAGAATAGGGATGACAATTAAAATCATATCCGATGGGGAACCCATATATCGACTCCGTTTTGATCGGGGAATCCCCGCTTTGACCGGATTCGGGGATGGAGACGGTGATTCCCCGAAATAAAAAATAGGGGATGGAGGCGGGGATGGTATTCATCATTAATCCCCGACCCCGCCTCCATCCCCGTCCCTGCAAAATATATATATAATATTTTTAATTATATACTTATATAAAAATAAAATTATAGTAGGAAT
>JAXGGT010000169.1:10515317-10536990 GCA_035583425.1 Marsdenia floribunda | reverse complement strand
AAACCGGCGTAACGTTTCGAACCCTAGGCCATTGCACGACTGTTTGGCCTAAATTAGGCCAAACTTGGTATAAACCCAATTAATTCAAATGCCTTTCTTCTTACGACAACATAATTAGCCATATTTCATTTCAAATCTCCCCACTTTCAAATGGGACCAACCATATTTACCAAAAAAAATGGCAGCAACCATTAATGGTGGTTCCGCCTGCCCCACCACCTTACTACTCTTCCTCCCAATGGCAACTGATCGATACTACCCACTCGAAGCTCCCCTGACATTATCAGATTCTTTCTTCTTATGACCTTTACGACGACGTTGTCGACGGAGATGATACCTCCCGTGACAGGGTATATAGTTTCTCCTCGGCCATCGTGGTGGGGGAGGATGAGAATCTGGCTGAAGGTGCTGCGGTCGTCGTGTATCGGGACGTACGGGTGGAATCCATCTAAGACTTGTGCTTCACGATTGGGGACAGGGCATTTAATTAAGACGATGACCGTACGTGTTCTCCGTATTGGGGGTGGCAAGGCCTTGGTTGAGAAGCGTCACCGCACCGGAGGATCGATAATCCGTCGACGGATTCTCATCAGGTTAATTACGTTTCTGCTCTTAGTATGTTTTATTAACATTAATTAAGAGTAAATTTGGAATCCCATACCCATTAGTAATATTTTTGCGCACAACAAACGGAACAATTAAAATTTGTTGGGTTGAAAAATTAGATGTTTGAATTTCAACAGAAAATCTGAATACATAATCCACAAGAGGTGAAAGAGATGAGGAAGATTGGGGAGATATAATAGATATATGCAATCAGTTTTAACAGGCCAATGATGGCAAGATTACTTTCCCTTACCAAAATAAATACATCAAAGACCAAAAATTAAATTTTATTGGTCTCTTTGTTTATTTTTCTAGATTTAAATTTATTAGTCTTTCTTACAAATTCTATAAGTATTTTTTGTCATATAACCTTATACATAGATTAACTTGAATAATTTACCTTTTTCGCTTTACTTTATCTGCAAATTATTTAATGTCCAGTTGGATAACTATTTTATTTTATTTTATTTTAAAAAGAATAATATTTAAATTTTAATGAAAAAAACTAATTAGATATATTTTTCAAATTTTAATATTTAAATTTTAAACCTTTTATTGAATAGCTAAATATTAAAAAGTTAATTAATACACTTGAAATTCGATAAGATGATTTTGCTAAATTAGTAATAATTACGCTGATGATGTAGAAGTCATGAGTTTGAATTACCTTGAAAGTTAAAAAAAAAAAAAGAAAATTAAAATTTTTAAAAAAATACACTTGAAATCTTATTTTTTAAATAAAAAAAAAATATATTGATTTAAAAAATTGAACAAATGCACCGTTAAATTTTGAAGAGTTAGCTTTTCTTTTTCTTTTAAGGAACAATATATAAAATAGTTAAAAAAGTACAAATATGATTAAAGAAGAGGGTATTAATATATAAATAACTAATAATAATAAATTTTACTTTAATTTTATAAAATAACTAATAATAATAAAAAATAAATTATCTTATATTCTTTCAAAGTGACAGATGAAAAATAGTAGAGTATAAAAGTATTGAACTTGTTAAAAAAGTAACATCTATAGAATATAACTTATTATCTATATATATAAATAGAACAAAGGAAATTAATATTTTTAAATAATTGAAATAATTTTTTTTTTTTTTTTTTTTTTTTTTTTTATATTCATTTAGAACAAAACGAGGTATAAAAGAATAATAGAGTATTCAAGTTGGACGGAAATAAATTGAAATTAAAATATTTAAATGTAAATTTATTATTTATTATATATTTTTTTTTTATGACTAATTTATTTTTTATTGAAAAATAATAATTTCATATTACTAATGTAACGTGCCTAAATGCGGTATTGAAGGATAGAAACTTTAAAAAGGTATTAAAACTCAAAAATAAAACACCAAAACAAATCTTTCTTTTTTTTTTTTTTTTTTTTTTTTTTTAACTCTTGATGGTAAATACTAGGTAGACCCAAGATAAACCTAAAACGCGTCTAGCCGCGACATTTTCTCTTTGGACAAGCTCGTTCTGCAAGTATCATGAGATGCTTAGAGAATTGAGAAGTTTATAAATAGAAGTATAGAACCGCATTGCCCATCCTCCTTCCCCATGAATTTATCTTATCTTGTGCTTCTTTGTCGAAAAGAAAAAGGGGGAATGTACTTAAACCACCATCACCCCCACCGCTAATACTGTTTATTAACCAGTTACCATTGCTAGCACCTGGAGTGGCAGTTTTTATTATTTTATTGGCCTAGCCATTTGGGAGGCTACCCCCACTTTGAGCTCTTATTGCAATGACGTTTTATTTCTTCACTTTCATATCTTTTGTGTTGCTGCCTTACGTCGTTTTCGCCAAAGGTGGAGATGCCACCTCCGCCGTGGGAGATCCCGGTATGACTAAGGATGGCCTCCGAGTGGCTTTTGAAGGTTGGAACTTTTGCAATGAGGTTGGCAAGGAAGCTCCAGGCATGGGCAGTCCCAGAGCTGCCGATTGCTTCGATCTCTCTAGTAATACTGAAGGTGGGCAAATTTCATTTCTATGACGAGACTTGACTCGGGGGGGGGGGGGGGGTGTGAGGGGGGAACGCCTTTTTTCTTTTCTTTTTCTCTTTCTAATTAGAAAGGAATCACTACATTCTAATCCCGTAACTGCTTTCTCTTTCTGCTGGTTTTTTTTTTACGCTATCGCTACTACTCTTGCCAGTCCAGTCCTCGGTCGGTCGGTCAAATTCTGATTCTCATGTATGTATGTGTATTTAATACGCTGCCAAAATACAGGCGTTTCTCTGACCCACAAGGTGACTGAGGAAGATAACAGACTTGGAGTTGGGAAACCATTCCCAGGTTTGAACCCAAAAGCCTTGAACAATCCGGACCTTTATGCAGTGGAGAAAGAGCTGTATCTGGGTTCATTATGCCAAGTCCAAGATAGCCCAAGACCTTGGCAATTTTGGATGATTATGTTGAAGAATGGAAACTATGACACCAGATCAGGTCTTTGTCCGGAGAATGGCAAGAAGAAACCGCCTTTCGATCCGGGTAGATTCCCTTGTTTCGGAGAGGGGTGCATGAATCAGCCCTTGTTTTATCATCAACCCACAACTTTGATTGGAAATGACACCATGAGGGGGGGTTTCAACGGAACCTATGATTTGGGTGGCGCTGTGTCTGTTGTTGGGGACGGTGGATTTGGATTTTCGTACTTCGAGGTAGTCTGGGAGAAGAAAGTCGGGGCTGGGAGCTGGCTATTCAGACACAAACTCAGGACTTCAAAACTATATCCCTGGTTAATGTTGTACCTGCGAGCCGATGCCACCAAAGGATTATCGGGGGGCTACCATTACGACACCAGGGGCATGCTCAAAACCGTAAGTGCAACAAATTCGTTTTTTCATTCTTAATTTTTAATCGATCGGCAGCACCCTATTGATGCTTGATGTTACTACATTTTTTTTTTTAGTTCTTGGCTATTCTTCTGCTTACTAGTAGTAGTATTTTGTAGCGGAATATGCTACACTGTCGTCACATCGTCTGCCTCTGCTTGTCTATTTCCTTTCACACTTCGTCATTACCGACATTATTCGCAGTCTGCTTTTGAAAATATTCTCTAAAGTTAATTTGGAAATTTGAGATAGTTTTGTTTTTAAGATCACCGGCCGTTCACCTGAGCCCCAACCTCCCAAAGGACCACACACATAAAAAATTAAAAATTAAAAATAAAAAGAATAGAAAGAAAAGAAATGTGTTTTTTTGTTGGGTGCCAGGCTACCAGCAGAGGCACTGTTTATCATTTTTGACATCACAAAAATCATGTTGCGGGAGGAGAGGAGGATTCACTCTTTTTTTTTTTTTTTTTGATAATTGAGGAGGATTCACTTTAGTTTATTGAATTTTGAATCATTTGATTACTGTTGTTGGGTCAATATGGCATCACAAAAAATACTCATAGTAGATCAAGCTTCAAAAAGGAAAAGGATGGGCAATATTGCTAACTAGTTCTTTACTACGGCAGGTCCCAGAGTCTCCAAATTTCAAGGTTAGACTGAGTCTGGAAATAACGAAAGGGGGAGGACCAAAAAGCCAATTCTACTTGATAGATATCGGTAGCTGCTGGAAGAACAATGGTGCTCCGTGTGATGGAGATGTACTGACTGATGTGACAAGATACAGTGAGATGATAATCAACCCGGAAACTCCAGCATGGTGCAGCCCAACAAATTTAGGCAACTGCCCACCATATCATATCACCCCGGACGATATCAAAATATATAGGAACGACACCGCCAAATTCCCTTACTCGGCTTATCACTATTACTGTGCTCCGGGCAATGCGCAGCATCTGGAAATGCCCGTCAGTACCTGTGACCCTTACAGTAACCCCCAGGCACAAGAGCTGGTTCAGTTGCTTCCCCATCCAATATGGTCCCGCTATGGCTATCCAACTAAACAAGGCCAGGGTTGGGTTGGGGATGGAAGGACTTGGGAGCTGGATGTTGGGGGTCTCTCCAGTAGACTCTACTTTTATCAGGTTTACCAACCATCTTCTTTTCATCAGTATTCAGTACTAGTGTGTGTGGGTGTGGCCCATGAAGGAGAAGGAGAAGGAGAAGAAGAATTTAAAAATTAATTCAATTTTATTCCTTTTGACCGCAGGATCCAGGTTCGCGGCCTGCTAGAAGAGTATGGACATCTCTGGATGTAGGAACTGAGATTTTTGTTAGTAACAAGGGCGAAGTCGCGGAATGGACTCTTAGTGACTTTGACGTCATTCTCTCTTCTCCATCCACTGCCTCTACTAAGTCATAACAGCGCAAGACCGAGCACTGAATCTGATTCTTCAGGATCATCTCTCATCTTCCAGACCAGAAGATTTTTCCCCTCTCTTCACCTTATTTTCCATTACTTTTAACCTTCAAACCTCACAAGAGGCGCGAGGAACATGGTACAAGTTTTAGGCTTTAAGATTTAAGCAAATCAATGAAGCGTAAAAATCTTAAAGCAGCATATGCTTATATTAAATCTTACAGAATTATTGTAACTCTAATGAAACATAAAATGACATATTTGACAACATTCTGATGATTAACAGCAGAGTCAGCCACATACATACATGCAATAAGCAAAAGTTTCACCTGGTTGAGTTGACAACCAGAAACTTTTGAAACATAGTAGCTAGTAAACCTGGGTAAATTAATAGTTGATTCGCTCAGCAAAGGTCCATGGTTCCACGTGATTGATGGTTCCTTGATTATCTTCACTTTTCAGCAGATTTCGATGGGTCTTAGTTGTGTCCCATTATTGATGGCTCGAAGTTACTACTGACTTAGATTCATTCGGAAGCAATGCCTACGAACAGCTTAGCGCTTTTTTAATAATAAATGGCCCCTCCCATATTAACAGGAGAAAGAATAAAGAAGAAAACTGGATGTTTTCCCTGCCATTAAGGTCTTTAAAGTATTTTATGAGCTGTTTTGGATGGTCATTCAGGACATCTATTTTCAACATCATGCCTTTAACAATTCGTCTTGCCTTTCTCCTAGTTATAAATCAAGGCTCGGCCAATGATATGAAAATTTTTGGCAAAAATGTACCGGTGTAAAAACACTCATAGAAGTAGACACCGACCGATATAGATGTAATCCAATTATTTTTAAAATTTAGATTGATATATAAATCAGAGCACCATTTCAAGAGTTAAGTAATTAATGTGAATTTAGCACTAAAATTCCTGAGGATCTTTGATGCATTCACTACAATTTTCGAAAGAGAATTACTACACTTTATGACAGAAAGAAAAGCGTTTGCTATGAATCTACAAGTGAAGATTGAACCTGCAAAAGAGTATAGCAAGGATCAAAGCTTTTGGCCATTATCACTGGGCAGAGCTGAATCGTGCAATTGCATCCATTTCCTGCCGCAAAAGTAAACCATCAATGAATATATCCAAATTCTCCCCTTGCATTATATCCTCTACTGAGTGACTAGTAATCCCAACACGGTGATCAGTCACACGCCCTTGTGGAAAGTTATAAGTACGTATGCGTTCTGATCTGTCTCCACTGCCTATCTGTTTAATTTGTAAACATGTAAGTTTACTGCTGAGAGATTATAAGCAACACCACCTAATAAAGTTTGTATGTAAGTGTACCTGCTCTGATCGAAGTCTTGATCGATTCGAATGGATTCTAGACCTTTCTATTTCATACAGCTTGGCACACAACACTTTCAATGCTTTGGCCTTGTTCTAGCAAAATCCAGGACATGCAATTAAAATTTGAAGAGAAAGAAAAGTCTCAGAAGAGATTCAGAATCAATATTCCGATAGCTAAAGTAAACCAATGTACAAGGTAGGACGCAATACTGCAGCAAACCCCATTAATAAATATCTAGAAGTAGAATACTATCTCTTAAACTCCAAATTAAAGAGATTTCCTGAAACTAAACCTGATCAGTTCATTAGTTGGGTGGAAATATTAACCCATCAAATTGTAATCCAAATTAATATACTGCACATAGACAGCAAAATAACAAGTGAAATACCAAGCACTATAATCTAAAAGTTCTCAAACTCTGAATGATTTACTATGAGGATTATTAGGTGTAATCATGTTAAGAAGCATTACATATAGATCAGGTAGCTAGTTTACCATATGTTGGGACCGTTCATCTTGTATGGTAACAGTCAACCCAGAAGGAATGTGAGTGATCCTAACAGCACTGTTAGTGGTATTTGCATGTTGACCTCCTGAACCACCTGATCTATATGTATCAATTTTCAGATCTTCATTCCTCAACTGCACATCTACCTGCAGAAGCCCCAAGACAGGATCTGTTAAACCCTTAAATTTGATATTCGCATCAAATAACTTCAGTCCACCTTGTATATATTATGTCAACATAAATATGCATTTGAAAAAACTTCCCCGTTGACTCTCTTGTACCTGATCTGCCTGAGGGAGAATTGCAACAGAAACGGCACTTGTATGCACACGGCTGGACTTTTCTGTCACAGGAACTCGCTACAAAAGTTTCATGTCACTTTTCATTTTGCTGACAAAACTAACCTTATATTAGATAAGGGATGACAAAAGACAACCTGTACTCTGTGAATTCCACTCTCAAATTTCAGTTTCCCATAAACATCAGCTCCAGAGATTGCTGCACTGGCTTCCTAGGAAGAATTAGCACACGATTAACATTCAGCATAACCACTGAATAAACATACCTCAAAGCAATGATGCTTCATGCTTTATACAGACTACTCTGGGACTTAAATCTGACAACCTCCATAGCACTGCAGAGATGGCCTGACTGAGGGATCTAACAATGTAACTTTATAAACCAATCTATCAAAGAATAGACAAACCTTGTACCCTCGGAGATCAGACTCTGCTATGCACAGCACCTCAAACTTCCAACCTTTATTATGTGAATATCTTTCATACCTGACATACCAAGAACATCTAATCACAAAACCAACTCCAGAGACTAGATCTTCAACAAGATCATTCTATGATTACATACATTTTGAATATATCCATTGCAAACAACGAAGCCTCTTCACCTCCTGTCCCTGAATTACATTTTTGTCAATTGCCAAACCGATGTTACATGCTGTACTATGAGGAAAAGGAATGTATTCAGCTTGAGAACCAGATTCTTTAGTATGTATTTTACCTGCTCTTACTTCCAGGATGCAGTCACGTTCATCTGCATCATCCTTGGGGAGTAACATTTTAAGGAGAAGATTTTGTAATCCCTTCTCTTCTTCGGTGGCCTGGTGCAGTTCCTCAGAAGCCATCTCTTTCATATCTCTGTCATTTTGACACTCCGCTATAATTGATTTCAGTTCAACAATCTCCTGTTAAAAAAGGAAAAAAAAGTAAAAATAAAAATGACAAGTGCATCAAAAGAAGAGAAATTAACAAATATGGGTTTCACTAAGAGCATATGTAGAAGCGTGAACATTAGCATAGAGTGAAACCTGAAAAAATGTCAAACCAAATAATATAAGGAGTTCAAAGACAATCAATAAAATCCGAAATAGTAAGATAATAGGGAAACTTTCCATTATCTCCATTAAGAAAAATACACGGGTGGTGGAAAAGGTGGGCAGTTTCTTAACTTATTCTCTCTTTGCAACTGCTGGCGTGGTATCCTTGAGAAATAACATTACTCATAATATAAGACGTGAAAACATATTCATGCAAAAGTTGACGGAAATGAAGAATGACTGTGAATCTAAGATGAGTAACAAGAAACTTGTGGTAGAGTGAATACCTTCTGTTTGGACCTCAACTTATTTATAAGATCGACTGAATGTCTGAGACTCCGAAGCTCCTTATTTGCCCTTGAATATTCGTCTGGTGAGGCTTCTGGCTGTCTTTAAACAATACAACGAATTGAAAAAAGAAAAACTAAAGGCACGACCTAGTATTTACATCAAGCAACGGGTTTCAACAAATTGGAGGCAACATAATATCCCAAGAGTTTTTAAAGTAAATGATGTAAAGATCGCCATTACTGAGGTAAGTTCAGTTAGAATACCCTGGTGTAGACAGTGAAATGCAAACAGAAAAAGAGAAGGCAGTGGGTATTAAGAAGGCACAAAAACATGGAAACAAAATGATAATGAGGAGAAAATGCAGATAATTACCTGATTCATAATACCGTGAAGAAAAGAAGACCTGTGTTCTATAGCTAATAATCTCTGATCCATAATCTTGATTAAGTCAATAGACGGCTGAGGCTGCGTATCTGTAGCTCGAAGGAAGTCAGCAAAAGTATCAAGTAATACACAGATTTACAAGGACTCACAGATCCTGCTCGTCCCAAACAATCTATGTTAAATTTTAAAGATATCAAAATTAGAGATTAAACTAAATGGGGATGTGAAGGAAAAAGTGATTGATTTGTGATGAAAAAGATGCGGAGAAGCAGACCGGCTGAAAGAGAACGGAAGAAGAAGTTGAACAGGGAGGGCATCCGTGGCGCGGCCGACCTCTCAATCCCAACTCCAACTCTGCTAATATTAAATCTGTTTGAACTGCATGAACAACCAAATTTCATAAAGCTTCCAAGGAATAGGATTTTATTTTTCCATTGAATTGGGAAGACGACTCCATTTCTCATTTTTCTGCTACCACCTAAGCGTTTCTTCCTTTCTCTGTTTTACCTTTCCTTTTCTTCTCTTTTCTCTTTTCCTTTTTTTTTTCCTTTTCCTTTCTTCTTCCCCCTCTGCGTAATTGTATTCCTCTTTTTATAAATCGTGATGTTTTATATTAGAAATAAAATTGGTATTGAGCTATGTCTTCTTAATTTCTTTCCCTCATTGTCAAACAAAAAATTATTGTTTTATAAGAAAAATCAACTGAACATCATGAATTTATTATTTTTTTTTAGAATAATTAGGCCGAATTTGAATTTCTATTATATTTAAAAGATGGGACAAATTTTCATTGCAAATGAATTTTATATTGAAAAAAGTGAGGTTAAATATATAGGTTTTATAAGTATAATAATTGTGTATATAAGTGAATATTTATTTTGAAAAAAGTATGTATGAGTGATTTTATTAATAATATATATTTTTTAAATAAGGTGGATTCCACAAATTTTATAGGTATATTTTAAGGGGACAAATTTTAATAAAAAAAAAAACTTGTCCAAATGTATTAAGTATTAATAGACAAAATTTTTTCACTCAATTCTAATATAATTAAAATTCAAATACCGACTTAAAGTTAAGTTTATATATACTAGATACACGTCCCGCCCTAAGTGCGGGATGTACATTATAATATATTTTTTTAATTTATTTTATATTATTATTATTGTCGTTAGATTTATTTTATTATTTTTTATAAATTTTATTTTTATAAATACTTAAGTGTATATTGTAATTATTTTAAAATTTTTAAAAGTTTATAAATATTATAATGTACAAAAGATATTTACAATATATAACAAATTTGCGTATAAATTAAATATATAAATAAGTCTATGTAATAAGTTATATATATATATATATTTTTTTTTTACGAAAGATAAAAAGACAAATATATTAAAATTCTATCCTTTTTAATTTATAATATAAAATATAAAATTTGTTTAAATATATTAATTGATCATTTAAAATTAATTTATAGCATTGTTATAAAGTTTGTACTTATAAATGCAAATCTTATTACTTCTTTTAGAGATAAATTTAATCTAAATATGCATATTAAAAATATAATGTATACTATGAGATTAATGATATCATTACTAATATTTTAAATAAAAAAAAATTTAGAGTATATTTTATTATTATTATTTTTTTAAATACAGTACTTGAATTAAAATATTAACAATGAAATATTTATTTATGAAATAAGATTTTCTTCAATGGAGCGATATAAAAAAATAAGTACGATAGGTTAAAAAGTAAAGCGAAAAAATTAGAAGAAAAAATAAAATAAAATAATAATAATAATAATAATAACATGACAATTTCAAAATGACTAATATTAGTAAGAATATAACTTAAATTTGTGTATGAAAGAAAAAAAATAGAAAATATATATATATTAAAATACATATAGTATAAATTATATATAAAGTACTTAATAGAAAAAATAATGAATCATAAAGTCACACAAATATGAGAGCTTAAACTTGAGAAGATGAAGATACAAAATCACAAAATTAAGATTAAAAAAAAATGAAAAGACAATAAAATTCAAAATTTAAAAAAAAATAGTAAAATTGCCATTAAAAGAAAAAAAAAAAAAAAAAAACTTCTAAAGGGAAGCCTTAAAATCTTATACATCAGATATATATATTTAAAAAAAAAGAAAGAAAAACTTATAAAAAATAATTTTTTTTAAAAAATAATAATAATAATTGCAAGAGGACCAAAATCTCGCGGGATCACGCCTGCTGTTGCTGTGACCGTCGTCCGTCGCTCGTCCTCGTGTCCGGGTAGTGGCATAAGATAAGGAGCCACGCACAATCTCACACGCTGTGATTGTGGAATTGATACGGTGTTTGTAATGCAGGCGGACGAGGCTAAGTTTTTGCTAGGGTTTCCTCCTCATTCTTATCCCTCCCCATCCCAGGTGATTTTCTAACTTTTCTCCTTTCGGGTGTGAAGTATTCGTGATCATCAATTTCCTCCCTGCCTTGTTTGTAGATCGATTTTGGGATCCATGATTACACTTCTCATCTTACTGCTGTCCTGATTTATGAAATGATTTTCTTTTTTTTTCTTTTTTTTTTGGCTCTGTGTGTGTGTGTGACTTGATTGATAAATCCAGGTTAAAGCTGCTTACAAGACCAAGGTTTGGGACACCCATCCTGATCTCTTTCCGCCTCATCAGAAATCTTACGCTGAGCACCGATTTAAGCTGGTAATACTTATTTTCTGGGTTTTTCAGTTCTACACCCTTTTTTGGACTTTCACATACACAAAAAAAATAAATAAAAAGTTGCTTAGGTGCATTTTTTCATCCATGCTGCAGATATCAGAAGCTTATTCTTGCCTGCGTTGCCACGGTAATTTCTTTTCCATTATTATATACTTGCTCGCCTGTTCCCACATTGTAAAGAGAGTAAATATTATTTTTCCCCCTAGGTGTTTGCTCAGAGCCTGTGATTTAAGAAATTTCTTTTTCACCTGGAAACTTAGGAGCATAACCACGACTCAACCTTGGTACAAGATGCCCTTATTGTTTCCATTCTTGGGCCAAATACAAGTAAAAAAGAACACATAGTACACTACTTCTGGAACTTGTGAATTCCCTAAGCTGTGTTTGCTTTGCTCGTGTGAAAAACGTTAGGATTCTGTTTTTAGATAAATCTTCGTATTTCTGCTGCTCTTCATGCAAACATCTAGTACATACATGCTAAGATGCATTCTTGTTGGTTTTAAGAGAAAGGATGGATGAATTTGAGACTCACCTCTGGTTTGGCATTAACTAATATCTAGTAAAATCTTATCCCTTTTTGTACCTGACTCTCTGTCTATTTGCAATTATTATAATCAGTCTGTGCTTGTTTCTTTGATTTCTGCTGTATTGAATCCCATACTATGGTGCTTGAATTGACCGTGGAAACTCTTTTTCACCTTCAGAATGCATTGTTTTTTTTTTTTTTCCCCTGAACCAACAGATGTTTTCAGATCTTTGCTGCCCTAGGGTGTGGACTTGAGTTGCAGAAAGATATAAGGAACAAAGCATATGCTAATTTTAAGCAGCTAGGTCGCAAGATAACCTTAAATAATGTAGTCATTTTTGTTAGTCATTATCAATACTGCAGTGCAAGTTTCTATAGGCTACGCAATGGGCATCAGTTTTTGGTTTCAAATACTTCACCTGGGATTGGGAATCCCTCTGAGTTCAAAGAATTCCATGATTTGTTTGAGCCACCAAATTGCCTATTCTAGTGATGCTATTATAAAACTGAAAATAATCATTTATGTTGAGCAATCTAAAAGTAATGTTTTTAGAGATTGTCATGTTGCAGGTCCTAAACGAGAAGATTTATGCAGAGGTAGCTTGTTTAAATACTAACTTGAAGCACTGTTTGTTTGTCTCTAAAATTGCATTCTTCTTCATCCAACATCATCATACTGTGATGTAGTAAGAACTGGTGGAGTTCCAAGAGCATATGGGGGAAGAGGAAATCGTGCTCTTCTTGGGTTACCCTTCCTTTTTATTGTTTTTGGTACAGTTGCTCTTGGGGGAACCAATGCTACCAGGTTATTGAAACACTGGATAAAATTCATATCATTTTTGTGGTTTATTATGACTTGATCTAAGTGGGTGTCATGGTTTATACATTCAGGGCTTACAAAAGAGAAAAAGAGGCCCATCCTTCTCATAACCCTTTCCTTCCATGATTATCGTCATCAAGTAGACTGGTACTGGTTTCAGATGTACTTTTAATGTTTCATGTTGTAAATCTTTTGTCTAATTTTACAGGCTGCTGTAATTTGGCATTCCAAAATTAGCTATGTATTGAGTCATTGAAAGGCTTGGCAAGTTTACATCTCATACAGTGGGAACTGCCCAATTTCTTGTATACAGAATGAGGATTTAGTGTCTTGGAATAATTTAGGAAGCCAAGTTCAAGATTAGACAATCAAGTGTCAAACCAAATGACAAACTTCATATTATTTTCCCATTAAAACAGCATTGACAGAGGAAAATGGGAGAAGGGAAGAGTAGCAGACACAAGCAATGAGGGAATCGGTGCTGAAGGAATGACAGGTAGATATTAAAGCTATCTGGTATTGGTATCCTCTTAGGAAGAACCTAAGCCCGCATTTCCTTTGTAAAAAAAAAAAAAAAAAAAAAAGCATGGATGTGATTCAATAGGTAACAGTAATTCTGGTGGTTTGAACACTACTGGTATGTGAATTTCTTTATTGTCTTGGCAACAATGATAGAGAAATTTAAAGTTGCTACTGGTGCTGCTAAGGCTCGTAGATCGGACTGGCTGCCTGAACTAACCACACTCTTCGTGCAGCCGATGCTTTTGCAGGTTGTGGTTCAAGGATGTTGTATCCGGATGCGCAATTGATCAAATGCATGAGAAAAATCACCGTTGCCTGAAACCAGCAAATAATTTGCTGGAGCAGGATTGTCCACGGCCCACGACAGCACATCAACCAGGATTTTCTTGTAGATACCATCTCTGACACCTGCTTATTGTTTGTTGTTAAAAAATTAAGGCTATATTTGGATAAACTTTCAATTGGAAAAAAATGATTTATTTGAGACAAATTATCATTTATAATGAATTGTCTTCAATTTTTTTGAATTGAAAAAATAGAGGTTAAATATATATGTTTTATAGGCGTAATGATTATGTGTGTAAAAAAATGTTTGTTTTAAGAAATGTATATGAGAGTAATTTTATTAATAATATGGGTCTATAATTTTATAGGTAAGTTTTATAGGTGTGTTTTGGGGATAAGTTTTTTTTTTTCAAAAAAAAAGGTGTCCAAAATGTTAGGTAATTAAAGACAAATATTGTCTACTCAATTCTAGTTTAAAACCTATTCAAATACAGCCTAAGAGTTTGTGAACAAGAAACCACACAAGAGGATTTTAATTAACGGCACTCTTAATACCATAGTTTTAGCTTAAGAAAAACTTAGGGCAGTGACACCGGGTGAGACTTGAATGTATTTGTTCTCTCAGACAGGATTAACTACTTAATTAATTAGTACCACTAGTCAAGATGAATGCGCACACTGAAATAAGCACGTCTATCTATTTTATTAAATCTTGTCGTGTCATTTCTTTCCAGTTGAGCCTTAATCCTCTTTTTCCTCAGCCCAGTGGACAAGTATTCTAGCATTGTTCCCACAATCCTGATGTTTTCTTATTCCATTCCACTGTTTACATACCGTTGTTTAACCCAAAGAGCTTCCCAAAAGACTCTTGCATCAACTAGCTCAACAATTCTAGTATTAACCCAAGCTCAATTTCCGTGCCTCCGCATTTGGATGCAAAAAATATCATGCCATTAACACAATGTACACTGCAGCCCCAGATACATTATGGACAAATATCATGATCCACAAAGAATATTGCTGTTTTCGAGGGCAAAACATTTACTTAGTTCTGGAACATATTAGTATACAAAGGAGTGAAATAGACAGGTATAACCAATTAGATATTTGAAGTTACACCATTGTATTGGGCCCAATTTCACCAGCATTGCCAGGCCGCGTATTTAGGAGGGGCTGAAGTGCTTTGACTACAATGCTCATGTTTGGGCGAAAATCAGATTCATATTGCACGCACAAAGCAGCAACAGCAGCCATCTGCATTGAAGCACAAAGATTTCTGAGGGAACAGCAAGTGAAAATATGTTTCATCCATTACTCTCCGTGTACTCTAAGAAACCTGGATGCTATGTACCAGGCACAACACAGGACCTACTAGTTGCCATGTGGCTATCTCTATTTAAGAAAAGAAAATTTCTCGAAAATCTCAGGTCTTCCTCATTCTTCCCACCTCTGAGCATTTTCCAGTACAACAAGTTTTCAAACAAATATCAGCTACAAGATGAAACAACTGTGTTCTCAACCCTAACATTGCCAGCGGGAACAATGCACTCCCAACATACACAAGGATCTAGAACCGTGCCAACAGTATCTCATCTTCTCCAAATTTGATATCAGATTTTACAATTTATTTTGATACAGATTGGCATAAAAAGGGATATGACATATTGATTCTAAATATTACCTTGGCAACTGCCTTGGGAGGATAATCTGTCCCCAGTTTTGTATCAACACATTGTCTGACCTTATCTTCACTGAGCTTTGGTGTAGCCTAAAATGCATATAAAAACTTGTGGTGTCAAAAGAAAAGCCAGAAAAAACCAAACAAACAGCTTTCTACGGGAAGAAAAAACAAGAAAAATGAGTACCCATGTCACCAGACTCTGTTGACCACGGGGTAGTGCAGGATCTACAGGTTTACGCCCAGTGAGGAGCTCAAGCAGCACAACACCAAAGCTGTAGACATCACTTTTTGCATTAAGTTGCCCAGTCATTGCATACCTGGAGATTCACAAAAGCAATGCATCAACACATTTCCAGTAAATCAGCATGATTTGCAGTTATAAACCAAATGAGAGAAAACTCGGATAACAAAAAGAGATACTGTTCAACTGTTGCAGGCTCATCAGATTTCCAGAAATTAAGAGCAATAAAGCTGAATTTATCTAACTAGAATTGACTTGCCCGGGGGTGGACTTCATTCAGAAGTAACATGTTTTGACAGGAAGTGAGGAAGCAAAACTTAAACCTGGGATTTTGATGACATCTCCAAATACCAATTCAATTTCTCAGGTTTCCATGTCCAAGTACATATTGACAATTTCTGATTTTTCAGAATCAGAAGTCAAGCAGTTTAGATATGCTTAATATACTTGTCAAGAAAGGCAGGTCACTGAAAGGAGCAAGAGAAAGAGAATAATGCACATCTTCTTACTCTGGAGCATGATAACCAAACGTTCCAAGAACACGGGTGGAGTGAAGCCGTGCCGCCATGTCCGGAGCTTGATTCGATAAATCAAAGTCGGCAATTTTAGCAACATCGTCATCAAAGATTAACACATTGCTGGACTTAATATCACGATGGATTATGTGAGGCTCTGCTTTTTCATGCAGATACTCAAGACCCTTTGCAGCACCAACAGCAATCTTCACTCGCTGTGCCCATGAAAGAACAGGACCAGGTTGAGCTCCTTTAACACCTTTTCTTCCTGGTAAGAGGAAAATGTGAAAATTCAAGAGTCTACTCCAATTATCATAAAGCCAAAGAAAACTTTCCTCTTAAATAAATAAATTATTAAGAAAAGATAACTCAAAATGTCCCAGTCTAAAAGGGTAAAACACCTGTACACATGTCAATTCTACGATTGTATTCAGGCAAATATCAATGAAAAACTTGCCGAGTTTTCAATCTTACAACTTTTCACCATACAATGTTTTGGAGTGCCCACAGATCAACTGAATCAGAGATCAATGCCATACTAATTACACCATTGTCCAAGGTAGCAAGGAAATTGAGCTACACTGGAAATTTTCAACTGCATCTCCATTACATTTGACTACAATAACCTCTGATAAGTATTATCTAATTCTCATAATAAAAGTGGAAAAAGGAAAAAAAAAAAAAAAAAAATCAAAAGCTGAATTTCAGGTATTCTGATATTTGCCTCATAAACTTGCATGCTAACCTTAACCTCATTCTTCTTCCATCAGAAGGCAATCTTAGTACCAAACAAAAAGGAACATATTTAATATTCTTAAAACTATAACAACTTGAGTCAAGCTTGAGATGTATGGAAACTAAGAGACCCAGCAGAAACCAGAATTGATGCATTGAAACCTGATACCTCAGGTTTGGATTAACTCAATTGGAACCCTTCTGCAGTGCATCAAGTATCTAGATATGAACAAATCAAATTTAAAAAGTTAATAAAAATATACTACTGGAAGTTTTGTGCATGATTGGCAGTGAGAAATGTTATAAAAAGAGAAGCACCCAAGGATCAGAGTGATTGTCTGTTTGTTTATACCTTATTAGATGTTCAAATGAAGATCTCAGCAAATCTATAAACATATAATTTATCCTTAGGAAAAAGAATCACGTAGAAAACATTTTTCCTCGAGAATCATACTCACTTACCATGAAGAATATCGTGGAGAGATCCATTAGATGCAAATTCATAGGCAAGAACACGTTGGTTTCCATCAACACAGTAACCAAGTAGTTCGACAAAATTTTCATGTCTTAGCCTTGAAACCATAGAAACCTGAAGTTTCAAAAGTACTTTAACTTAAAATGCTGAACAGTTGAAATAAGCATCCAAGGAAAAGTAGTTCCTGAGGAACTTTAACTGAACCTGGGCCAAGAATTCATCATCAGGTTGTTTGCTTGCATCCAACTTCTTTATGGCAGCAGACCTTCCACTTTTAAGAATTCCATAATATACTCTTCCATATGATCCCTCTCCTATTAAAGAATTAGTTCCAAAGTTGTCAGTGACTTCCTTCAATTCATCCACAGGAATTGCAGGGACTGAAATAGGCTGGACTTTCACTGCTTGGGTGCCCTTGGATGCAGCTTCAGTGGCATGAAATCCTGCATCATTTCCTACAATAGAAAGATAACCAGGTAACTAAGAGTGTCATCATATAATAGGATATCAACTTCAGCCTTGTGAAATAGTACGGTATAAATCAAGCACCAAAACCGACTGAAGAAATGGAACTTGAAAAGAGCTATGAGAAAATATACAACTCTGCTAGGAATTATTAACATAGAACAAAAAATATAAAGAGAAAAATATTGACTCCAGGGAACAGAGAAAATACAAATCTCAAGCGTTCTAAAATCGAAGATTGAATAAGTAAGACGTGAACTGAAGATTACCTGATTGATTCTTAACCATGGTGTGGCCTCCACCATCAGAAGGCTTATTGATATCATCTTCCTCGCAGCAGCAGCTGAAACAGCTCATTTTCTGTCTTTCAGAGTACGTCCACCAGTTCAAATAGATCTCACTAACCTAATGGGAAAAAAGCTTAATGCATTGTGTACACAAACAAAAATCAACAAAATGCTTATGTCTACACATCAGGTGGATTCACACGAACATAGAGGCATTTATAATAAAGGAAACATTTGGAGCAGAAGTTATATATAGTTCACTCATAATGTCAGAATTTGATTCTGCTAGGATATATGTATTCCTGAATCCTAAATGACAAACTGTCCACAAAATCTTCAAAATATATTTTTAATGATCTTGAAAATTACCAGTGATTATTCAAGTTTATTTTGGTTTTACACTCTTTAGCCGAGCTATCAGGTGAAGAATTACTTATTTCAGTTTTTTTAATTCCTCTTCTAATAATGAAGTGGGGGCAGGAGGATTATCCAATAATTAGCAGCATTTGGTTAAGTAACTGATGTCACCAGTAGAAAATACAGGGTTGAGTAAAGGCATAAAAAACCGATAGATGATGGCACACAACTCTAAAGGGATGCATTATCTGATGCTGCAGATACTTGACACTAATTAAAAGGAATCAGGGAGAGTAAATAGTTAATCTATCATCCATAAATAAAAGACTAGCTTTATATATCAAAGGAGATTTTGGAATTTTTTCCAGTCAAAATTCCATGTCGTCCATTGCCTGTGTAGGCTCTCAGATCTATCACAGACAAGTTAAAAGCTAGAATAATTAAGTAATGATAAAGCATTGAACTTGTGCTTGATAAGCTAAGAGTGGCGAATAAGAGCCAATCTCAGCAGCAGCAACTTAAGGATCATCAACATTCAGCTCTGAGCGAATTTATCAAAAAGAAGTGAACAATATATATATATATATATATATATATAGTTTTTCTTTCTTTAAAGAAAACAACAATACTGAAACAAAGTAAAAGAGAATCGATGCTCGTGAAAAGTTGATTCATCAAGGTGAAAAAAAAAAACATCCATTCAAGGAATCGGTTTCCCAAAAGAATAATCCGATGCATAAGATTACTAATAAATAAAGATTTAGCAGGAAAAAAAAGCTTAGACCTGAACCTGACCTGAAAACAGAGATGGCACAAAGTCGCCGATGTTAAAGAATGAATGAGCTCTAATGGATCGACGGAGAGAGGTAAGGTGTTGTAAAGCCGTCCAAACAGAAGCAGACGATAACCATTTCACTCTGTTCACTACTCAATCAACTCTCTTTTAGTGCTTAGATACCATTCCCAATTGCCAAGCCAAGCCAAGCCGGCGAAAAATGCGGCTTTTATCTTCCCCACTTCCTTCAACAGTCAAAGACTCCGCTTTTGTCTTTTGTTTCTTTTGTAAATAAATTGTCCAACTTCTTTCCCCCTTTTTGTTACTTTATGCGGCGTCTTTCTTTCTTTCTTTCTTTTATTATTATTATTAGTCAAATTGGCATAAATAGTCCTCAAACTATGTCAATTTTGTGACATTGCTCCATGAATTATATTAAATTATATGAGATTGGTCATTTCGTTAAAAATATTTGTTATTTCATAGTTAACTTAAAAAAAAAAAACAATCAAGGAAATTTTTGTCATTTTATAATAATATTATATTAAAAAAAACAAAAAAGGCCAACAAATATGTATATATGTACAGTAAAGAGAATGAAAAAATAACTATATGTATATGTATTTGTATAATATTATTGTGAAATTACTAAAATACCCTTGGACAATTTTTTTTAAAAAAAATTAACTGTAAAATAATAAAAAATTTTAACAGAATGACCAATCTCACATAATTTAACATAATTCAAGAATCAATGTCACAAAAAAATTAATTCAAGGATCAATATTACCAAATAGTCATAATTTAGGGACTATTTAAGCCAATTTGCCTTATTATTATTGAATTTATTGTTATAAATCATAAATTTATTAATAATTAAATTACATATTTTTATCAAATAAAAATATATTAATAACATCAAATAAAATATTAAAGTAGTTTTTCCCCCCTTATATTACTCTTTAAAGGATAAATAATATATCATAAATTTATTTTAAATGTTTGCATAAATTTTTTATTATTTTTTAAAAAAATTATCAATAGTTTAGTTCTTTTTTAAAAAATATTATGATAATTAAAATTTAAATTTTACTATTCGAAATTAAAAATACATCTAAACTTTCATCAAAATATAAATCTATTTAAAAAAAAAAAAAAAATTATTCAACAATAAATGGACCATAAACTTTATAAAGTCTCCATGAGTCCAGACTCGTGTTAAAAAGTAAATAACAATCTAGCATCTCTCGTGTGTATATATATATAGTACCGCGTAACTTTTGGTCTAATAGTATGAAACATTGATTTTATGCAAAAAATATCAATTTGATTTCAAATGTAATCTCACATATTATCAATATATATAAACATAAAAAAAAAAAAAATGTAAATGAAGGTTTATTTAAAATCTTATCTATCTAAATTTTTCATCTCATCGTGTGATCATATTTTTTAATGGTAATTTATAAGCAATAAAAATTTGGACAAATTTATTTATATATATTGAAAATAAATTTATATATAGAGAGAGATTGATATTTTTTATTTAATAAAATTTTGACATGTGTCAATTAATTTTTTTTTTTTGGAAAGGGATGTCAAATTTATGATGGTACGAAGAATTATGAGATAATTTAAATAAGAATAATGACGAGAATAGAATTCCATTCCATTTAGACAGCCCCCGCCAGCCTTACGCAAAGGCAAATTGCCCACTCCTCAGATGATTTTACTCAACCATGCATATGCATATGCATGCATGAAAGAAAAAAAAAAAAAAAAGGGGTGGCGGCCGGGGGGGGAATTGGGGAGGGCGGTAGCATAAACCTGGTTTTGCGGTGTTGATGTGGGCAGGAGTAGGTGCAGAAGAAGAAGAAGAAGGGGGTTTGGAATTTGTAGGGTCATGCGCCCACTATCCAGCCATCCACCTTCGTCAGCCGACCGTCTCCATCAACTCCAGTAGCGCGGGGTCCCTTATTTATATATTAATAGTACATCTTTGCCGTGTCTTGTGTCTTGTCGTGCAATGGGGAAGGGGCCACCCATTTTCCCCTTTTCTTCTCTCTCTCTATCTCTCTTAACTATATTTTGATTTTTATCCAATATCCATTTAATTATATGTTTTTGAATAGCAACAGCACCGTGTAAATGCGGATCATGGATATGATTTATATAATTTCAGATTATAGATGGTAAATTTTTAACATAGGGTTATCAGTTAGATTCAATTTTATTGAGGAGGGAGGAGGATTTGTAGGGTTAAAGTTTAGAGAGGGGAAGCAGAAGCAGCGCCACGTGGGGGTGGGAGTATTCATGAATCATGAGAAAGCAGCCCACCACCTTCTTTTCTTTTATCGGTTGTAACCAATTAAGTACCACTAACACCACGACTTCTTTCCCTTCAGTGAAGTTAAATCTACAGTGTGTGAAAGTGGGTGGGAATGGCATCTTTCTCTGCTTCTTTGGGCACCGGCAGAATCTGCCTTCTCAAGATATTTGATTAAAAAAT